>PVJI01002312.1:0-148734 GCA_004026765.1 Micronycteris hirsuta | reverse complement strand
GAAGAAATCAGACTTTGCTTAGAGGTTTTCTCCACTGAACATCCAAGTTTGCCTCACTTACAAGTTCTGCTTCCCATATGACAACAGGACACAACTCTCACTATATAACCAGGATCGCCATTACTTCAGCTTTCAATAGCACCTACCTAAATTCAAATTTAAGATAAACAATGAATAATATTTGGGAAAGCATGTCCCAAATATCATCTGGGGTACAAACTAAAAAATTATCATTGTGATCTGAAATTCAATATTAACTGAGCATAGTGAATTTTTATTTGTTAAATTTGATATCAGCCAGGTACCATGGAGGATTCTGAGACAACAGACACAGAAAATGGGGAAATGCTAAAAATGGAGAACAGAATTATAGAAGAAATGCACCGGGCAAGGCTGTGTCTGGGTGGATGGGTGGGGCAGGCCTTACTAAGGAGCTATGGCAGGAGGCCTTGAACAGAGAGGGAGGCAACGCTCAGGGCTCAAGAAGGGGAGATATAGAAGGAGGGGAGTTAGTCCAGAAAGACCTAGAGGCATTGAGGATGAACACAACTCACATCATTTTTTTTTGCTAAGGGTCACCCCTGCCAAGAGAATCTCATTTTATCAACCTTGGTTTCTAGAGGAGGAAAGATATTTTTCATCATTCTCCAGGTGTCGTATGGTTAAAGAGAGAGAGAGAGCAAAACAGAAAAATCTATGTGCATGGCAGCACCATGATTTTAGTTGGACTTATTTCTAGAGAACCATTCTGCATGGCGTGGGGAATGTAGCCCAGCCCCTGATTCGGAAAACTGACAGGGAGCAAGGTCGGCACACAGGACCCACACCCACGGATAGGTTTTCCTGTGGGGGATCAGGCCTGCATTGTACCTAGGCTGCTATGAGGCTTGCTTTTGCTAAAACTCCCTCACCTTGGATTGAGGCAGCAAATGTTTACTGCATATTTTTAACTTCCTAAAATCTGTGCTAAGCCTCCCAAGTATAGAATGTAACCAGTTCAACCACATTTCCCCTTGATCTGCAACATCCTTCTCTTTGAAGTAATTAGCAACATTCTTTCCTTTGTTATCTGTAAAAGGTAATCGCCTACAGTGAACCTGTGCATAGTAAATGAGGACCATCCTTGATGTAATGTACCCAGAAAAGCAATAAAACCCTGTCCAGGAAGGGGTCAGGGCCCCCTCTCTCACTTAGAGAGTGGCCACTTTTTCTCCACAGGACTTCTGCAGTCCGTGTGAATTTGTTCATCCCAGCCACAATGCACGGACCCCGCGGGCCAGAGTCCGCATCACTTAATAACAAAAACATTTTCCTCAGTGGGAAGCCAGCACTCTTTATTCACGAAGGTTGTGGACCACAGTGAGTTTATTCTCAAATATGCTACCATGAATGTAAGTATGGTTCAGGTGGTCACAGAAAATTTTGCTAATGTCATCTTATTAACATGGGACTTTTCCAACGCAAAGGGGGTTTCAAGCTTATCTGCACCATCTACTGCACTTGTTTGCTCTACGCCTGTCCCCACCCCCACGAAATAAACCCCAGGAAAACCTTTCAATCTGTAACATTTAAACTCCCCTACTACTTAAGAAGAGGCTAGAAGAAGAGCATATATCTTCAAGTGACTTCATAACAATTTCAGATATGAATCGCCTTTATCCAGTGGTCTTGAAAGTAGAAATTGCGTTGGGATAGGCAAACACGGTGCCCTCTTCACCTGATTCATCTTGAACACAACTTTCAGGGAAAACTTCCTTAGCAATAATAGCAGCGTTTATGTGGTTCTCTCTCTGTGTCAGGCATCCTCCCAAACAGTTTACATGAATAATTTGCTTAATTCTCAACACAAGCTTACAAGGAAAATACTAGCATTGTCTTTATCTTGTTAATGAGAATAGTGAGGCACAGAGAGGTGAGGTAACTAGCCCAGGGTCCCAAAGTCACAGGTGGCAGTCTGGCTCCAGAACCCGTGGTCCTCACCACTCTGCCTCTCCCATTTTTTGAAATAAGTTCCTAAAACATTAGGCATACCTACAGCCAAACACTAATGACAAGATTCATCCGCAGAGGTAAGTAGAAAAAACTTGTATGTGTAAGAAGACCTTGGTTCAAGTACACTCACTGATTTAAAGTCATTAAAAATTCCTGTTTATTGAAAATGAGGTTTGAAGTGAGAACCACCTGTGTTTCATTTCTGGTTCTCGCCCTGACCACATGACTTTAGCCATCACTTAACCACTCTAAGCCTCAATTTTCCCATCAGTAAAATGGGAAAAATAGTAAATATTTGTCTTGTAGAATTGATATTAAAATTATATACTGTTATTATCATCAATACTATTATTTTTGAGCACCCATACAGTACGTTGTATGAGAGAAGAAAAAACACACTATTGCATCATTAAATAACGTTGGGAGTAGCAATAAAGAACAAGTCACAGACACAGCTTCACTGCTTCCGATTCAAGAAATGCATTTAGAGAATCCAAAGGTAGATTTGAAGGTGCTGAGAAAGGACGTATTGGACCTTAGAGGAAGGATTGTAAAAGAACTTCAGTGATTTAATCTTCAGAAAATGAAAGGGAAAACTAGCAGTGTTTAGTCAAAGGCATGAAGAATACACTTGTTAGAATGGCATCATCAATAAATTCACAAACTACAAGTGCCGGGAGGACACGGAACAAAGGGAACCCTCATGCACGGCTGGTGGGAATGCAGACTGGTGTAGCCACCATGGAAAACAGTATGGAGCGGCCTCGAAAAATTAAAAATGGAACCACCTATAACCCAGGTATTTCACTTCTGAGTATATATTCAAAGAAACCCAAAACACTAATTCAAAAGAACGTATGAATCCTATGTTCATTGCAGCATTACTTACAATAGCCAAGATATGGAAGCAACCCAAGTGGTAAATACCCACCAATGGACAAGTGGATAAAAAACTGGTGGTACATACATATATACAGTGAAATATTACTTGGCCATAAAAAAGAATAAAATCTTACCATTTGTGACAGCACAGATGGACCTAGAAGGTATTATGCTAAGTGAAATAAGTCAGTCAAAGAAAGACATATACTATATAGTTCTATTTTTATGTGGCATCTAAAGAACAAAGTAAATGAACAACATTGAAACAGACTCATAGACACGGAGAAGTGAGTGACAGTTATCAGAAGAGAGGGGAGTTGAAAAAGGTGAAGGAATTGAACAGTCCAAATTGGGGATGTAAAGGACAGCATTACAAATAGTCGATAATATTGCAATAACTGTGTAACGTGCCAGGTGGGCACTAGGAATATCGAGGGGAACACTTTATAAAGTATATGGTTATCTAACCACTATGCTACACACCTGAAACTAATACAAAACAATATTAAATGAAACTGAAAACAAGGCTGTAGTGAAGGATAATCACTACACAGTTACCTCTAATCTCCATTAAATTCAGAAAATTTAATTCAGACATGCTTTCTCTCTGGAAAACCTTCAGGTCACCAATAAAGTATAGGAACGGGTCACCCTGGGAGACTAATTCCTTTTCTGGTGGAAATCTTTTAGAAGAGGAAATTCTCATCTCTCTGGAATAATATGGGTATGATCTGGCCTAGAGATGGGGGGATAAATAAGCCTGAGGATTGCATGAGAATTCCTTGAAAGAAAATCTACATTACAAGGTTAAATAATTATCATTAGGAAAAAAGACTTCTTAATACAGTTTTTCTGACAATATACTTGTAAGCACCTGTCCTTTTCATTCTTTCTTTAGCGATAGAAGTCCCTTTTTAAAAAGTATTCAGGGTGTTCTTTCCACATTTCTTCTCTAGACTCATTCTCACCAATGTAACCACCTCACATCTACCGGTTTCATGTATGCATTGGTTTTAAGCTGTTTTTTACTGTGCTCTTAAGTTTGCAGGTGAAATTCTTTTTTTAAATATATTTTCTTTTTATGATTGGACAAATATATATCTTAAATATAAACCTTTCTAAAAACAAAAACCAAACTCAAAAGAAGAATGAAGCAGCCATAATCCCAATTAAAACATCCTGGCTCTACAACTAATGTACAAATAATTTTTTCTTTTAAAGTGAGAATGTTTCATGTTGGCAAAGCATGGCAAACTACGCAGTTTTATGAACTGCTGGTCCAAGTGCTGGTAAAATGAATTCTACCTTTTTGGAAAGCACTTTCCAGAATGACTCAAGAGTATTAAATTTTTTATAGCTTTTGATCCAATAATTCTAATTATGAGGCTGTACCAAGAATTAGAAAAAGAAAAAGCTTTATACATAAAGATGTCCAAAGTATTAAGGGCATTGAATATGCAATCTAACTAAGTATGCAATTATAATATTGTACATTAATTAAAAATTACGGCTTCTGATAATACTTTTAAAATTGACCTTTTGCTTAAAATTATTCCTTGACCTTCTCGATATTGCTGAAGGCCAGAGCTTATTCCAGTAAGATAGTGATAAACTGGCAACCAGGACTTTGTGTTCAAGAAATTACTTTGTTGTTCGCTTTGTTTCAGAAGAAAGTGACAAATTACAGGAAAACAAGATCAAGTGAGGAAATTCATTTTCAAAGAAACCTCTTCCACAGAACATCCTGGAGTTGCTTGTTGCACCCCAATCTCGTCCTCTGCCCTTCGTCTTCGTCGAAGAGCCTTTGTAGTCAGAGTGATGACGGAGGACAGACTGCAAGATTCACCCTCAGCAAAAAAGCATGGCATTCTACTGAGCAGACAGTCCAAGCAAGAAAGCAGGCAGGTCCGTCTTAGGAAAATTTCCAATGTCCACTAACAACTTTTAACAAGGTGTTTCTGATCACACTAGAGTACCGAGCAGTTTTTTTCTGAGCTGCTCAGACTTCTTCATTCTCACTTGGGTAAGTGGAATGTATATATGGGAATGTTAACTGCTTAGCAATATTCAGGGAAGAGAAACAATCAACATTAGAAGTCTACATTTTAGATTATTTAAATCTCTAAAGTCACATCACCATCATATCTCTCCTGCCAGTTTGTATGTACAAAGTACATATCGAAGGTGGAGAGGGGGCCAATCTTCTGGCTGGTGATCATATCACTAGCACTTCAAGAAAGGACTAGATCTCATGCAGGCAGCGGCCTGTAAGGAACACACTGCCTCAGTCTTTCCTCGCTCGGTGTCAGAACTGGCTGCACCTGTCAGTTGATCCATTACATTAAAGTTAGTGATCCTGGAATGGGTACCCACACTCTAGGCTTTAAAATCCCAAACATCCCCTGCATAGGACTGATACTAGCCTGTGAAATGTACCACATGCATTTTTCTAAGCCATGAATTTGCTTATTCTTATCACATACATCATACAAGGGTGGTTATAAAATTAGCTTGGGCTCTTAGCGGGGAACTGGTAAAACTCTTAATTAGCTAGGACTCAGAAAATTGTCTCAACCCAGAACCCATCTGAATCCCCTTTTCCCCTCAACCTAGTTTTATTTCCTCTTCTGTGTCCCTCTCACTTCTTTCTCCCCATTCTGATCTGAGTTGGGAAGGACTATTCTTTACATCAAGATTTTTAAACAAATTTAAGTGAGTTGTACTTCCTTCTGTCTGCAGTTGCTCAAAGGGCTGACATATTCAGAGCTTCCAATGACACCCATCTGCAGCTCTCATTCCTCCTCGCTCAAGCTCCCTTCTATCCTGGTACCTCTTCTGCAAAAGCCTGTCGCTGCCAGTTACCTGTTATCATTGCCATTACCACCACCGCCACCACCACGGTGGAGGAGTTTGCCATATAACCACTTCAAGCGCATTCTTCTTTGACTTGGAGTTTTCCTTAATTTTAGTGAAGGGCTGGATTTGTTCTGAGTGAAATTTGTGGATCTTGAGATACAAATAAAACTACTTCCAAAGTAGCCCTGTAAGTACATTGTATCCAATAAGAATTTCTGTGCCCTGGACAACATAGGAGAAAAAAAGAAAAAGAACACTCTGGACGATAAAGTTTCACCTGTATACAATCTAGCAAAATACAGATGACCACTTGAAAATAATTTGGCATCTGCCATGATGCCAAAAACAATGAACTAATTAGAGGATCCCAGTTTAGAAAGTTGATTAATCAGTGGCACTGATATGTGGATCAATAGATTACCTTTAATAATCATCATCAAGCCACATGAAAACATGCTGAACATATTTTAAATAAAATAATAGTAGTAATCCTATAATAATAAATACTATTTATTTAATTCCTGTCTTTTGCCACAGATGGCCTTCACAACAACCATGTAAAATGTGTATCGTTTATTCATTCACTCATTCAGCAAATACTTACTGGACTCCTACTGGGTTCCAAGGGCTGAGCTAAGACCCAGGTTGCGACGGTGAGTGTGACACAGACCTTTCTGAGGAGAACAGACCACACTACAAAAGAAGATAATGTAAGTTGGAGACACAGCCAGAGGAAGGTGATAAGCTATCAGGGAAGGTCAGAGAAGTGTCCCTTGAGGAGGCAACCTCTAACTGCCAAAGGCATCATGGGCAGGAGAATCCTATGCAAAAGTCCAAGCATCATGGAAGGAGAGTGAGCGAAGGCATCAGCAGTGTGAGCCAAGAGTCATGGCGGCTGACGAGATGTAAGGAATAAGAAGGGTTGAGGAGTTTGGCCTATGAGGTGAATGGCAATGCCAATGTCCAAGATAGAGGAAACTGAGGCACCAAATGGCTCAAGACCTAAACAAAGACCACACTAGTGGTTAATGGCCAAGCTGGAATTCAAGTATACTTTGACTGCCTGCAAATTACGCTTTTTCTTGATCCAACCTGCTTTGTTAGTCCTTTCCTGGAAAAACTCAGTGGACAGCAGTTAAGTTTTGTTGGAGAGGCAGTAAGGGATATTTAACAAGAGAAAAGTGGTTTCCTTTCTGCTCCCTGCTCACAAAGAAGGTACCAGACCCGCAAATAATTTTCTCCTCCCCACCGCTCCTGCACCTAGTTAGTCCTGCTTTTTCTATCAGATCCCCTACAGAACACTAAGCCCTGAAAAGCAAAGCTATTAAAGGGCCTCACACAGCTCAGGAAAATTATCCTTGTCTTCAAACTACATATTCTCTTGTCTACACTGCCCAGTTTTAAAATATTGATAAAATTGGGTTTTTATGTTGTTGCTATCATGGTATGCAAAAGCAGCTGCAGGCTGTCACATCAGGAGAGAAGAGAGCACACGTTTTGCAGACAGCAGAACTCCCTCATGGTGCATAGTGCCCAGTGCATAGAACACTAAATTTAAATTTTAAATGAATTGACTTTTCCAGAAGGTTGGAATTAGTGACCAAATGGAAAAGAGGGTTAAAAATTATTGCAACCTTTTATGCTTTACTGGAAGATGATAAGACACAAATTTTGAACCACTTCACATTTTTATACTGAATTTCAAGTACAAATGCAAGGTTAGAGGGTATAACTGCTCAGAATTATAAAATTGCCCTTATTCACCCAATATCTAGTTATGTAAATTATATACATTGAATCCCTTTGTAAAATTAGAGAATATTCAAGAGTTGTACAAAAAGTCAGAATTTTATGACCTAAAAGTTTTAAAAAATCATTTGAAATCACAATGGCAACCTCTTTTTATTTGTATTGAATTTATTGGGGTTACACTGGTTAACTATAGGGGTTTCAGGTACAGTTCTGCAATATATCATCTGTATAGGATATTATGTTCACCACAGAGTCTAGTCTCCTTCCATCACCGCTCATCCACCTTTTATCCTTTGCTCTCCTCCACCCGCCCCAACCTCCTTCTCCCTGGCAATTACCACACTGATATCTGAGTCTACGAGGGGTTTTCTTCATCCGTTCACCTATTTCACCCAGTCCCCCAGTCCTCCACCCCACAGCTGTCGGTCTATTCTCTGTATCTATGAGTCTGTTTCTTCTTTGTTTGTTTGTTTTATTCATTAGATTCCACGTATAAGTGAAATCATATGGTATTTATTTGTCTTTCTCTGACTGGCAACCTCTTAGTAAGTAAATTACCCAGTTATACAGAAATAAATTATTTCATCCACCCCTGTAAATTTCACCACAGTTCACTTATGTGAACATGGTGCACAGACTAATATTTTTATTCATGACACTTATTAACGGTTATCAGCATAAATAGTTCGTTGAAAATGCACTACAAAGCAAATGCCTCAAGAAGAATTACATAATATTTCATTTACCAACATACTGGCAATTATATTGATAGTTCTTCATTGTTAACAAAAGAAAGATCTTCTAATAAAATCCAAAAATTGCAGCAGATGCTTTCCCAGTCCATCCAGCTATAGACGACTCCGAACCCTAACGATCTGAGGATAGTGCACAGTGAGAGGCCGCAACACATGACTGTCAGGCTTCAGTGTGAAAATGTGACTTGTTCTGTATTCATCCATGCCACAGGAAATAATTTCTTCTTCCTGTTTTCATTCATTCACCAAATATCTACTGAGCTTACACTTACTTTATTAAGTACATCTAATTATTCATGAAATATCCAGAATCATAATTTCTAAAGCAACTTGAGATATTTTACCTAAATACTTATCTTCACTCCTGGTCTTCATATAAGACAATGAATACTAAGTATTTGGGCACCGAAGCTGCTTGAGCAAGTTGTTTCTGGGAGTGAACACGAACAGCCTGGAGGAGTTTGTTGTCTCATGGAGAAAAGGTAATTATAATAGAAATATAGATGAAGTGCAATAGTTCTGGCTGCTTCTGGTTTCTCCATGGACATACGTAAGAAAAATGATGTTAAGTACATTTGAAGTAAAGATAAATCAAAGTAGAGAGTTAAAAATAGGTTTGATTGTGTGCATTCTCCTTTGCTTAGACCCGCACAGCGCCCTGTGTGAACATAAAATGGAGCAGCTGCTTTGATAAACAGGCTAGCTGTCCCCCAAACAATTACACCTAAAGTTACCAAATGATCTAGCAATTCCACTCTTAGTTATATACCCAAGATAAAGGAAAATATATGTCTACACAAAAACTCATACACAAAAGTTTATAGCAACACTATTCATGAAAATAGCCCCAAAGTGGAAACAACGTACATGTCCACCAACTGAAGAATGGGCACACAGAATGAGGTACATTCATACAGCGGATGCCCGTCAGCCACAGAGAGACGTGAGGTACTGATGCATGCCAAGCTTGCATAGACCACGCGACCTTTTGCTAGGTGAGAATCAGTCACGATAAACCACATATTGTTTAACTTTTTATTTTTTTATTGTTATTTAAGTACAGATGTCTCCATTTTCTCCCCGTGTATTATATGAGATTATTCAAGTCAAAGTCCAGAATAGGACAATTCATAAAGTCAGAAGGCAGATCAGTGGTTTCTTAAGGCGGTGGGGAACATAGGGTAGAGAGTGACAGATAATGAGCACGGGGTTTCTTTTGAGTGATAAAAGTTTTACTGTAGTGATAGTTACTGAACATCTGTGAATATACTAAAAACCATTGCATTGTGCACTTTTTAAAATTTTTTTAAAAATATATTTTATTGATTATGCTATTACAGTTGTCCCATTTCTCCCCCTTTATTCCCCTCTGCCCCCACCACACACGCCCCACATCCCCCCCCTTTAGTTCTTGTCCATGGGTCATACATATAAGTTCTGTGGCTTCTACATTTCCTATACTATTCTTAATCTTCTCATCTGTTTTTTACCTACCATTTATGCTACTTATTCTCTGTACCTTTTCCGCTTCTCTCCCCCTCCCACTCCCCTTTTGATAAGGCTCCATGCCTTATATAAATCCCTTTAACATTTCATATAATAAAGGCTGGGTGATGATGAACTCCTTGAACTTGACCTTATCTGAGAAGTACTTTATATGCTCTTCCATTCTAAATGAAAGTTTTGCTGGATAGAGTAATCTTGAATGTAGGTCTTTGCCTTTCATGACTTGGTATACTTCTTTCCAGCTCCTTCTTGCCTGCAAGGTCTCTTTTGAGAAATCAGCTGACAGTCTTATGGGAACTCCTTTGTGGGTAACTGTCCCCTTTTCTCTTGCTACTTCTAAAATTCTCTCCTTAATTTTAATCTTGGGTAATGTCATTATGATGTGTCTTGGTGTGTTCCTCTTTGGGTCCAACTTCTTTGGGACTCTCTGAGCTTCCTGGACTTCCTGGAAGTCTGCTTTGCCAGATTGGGTAAGTTCTCTCTCATCATTTGTTCAAATAAGTTTGCAATTGGTTGCTCTTCCTCTTCTCCTGCTGGTACCCCTATAATTCAGATATTGGAATGTTTAAAGATGTCCTGGAGGTTCCTAAGCCTCTCCTCATTTTTTTGCATTCTTTTTTCTTCATTCTTTTCTGGTTGAATGTTTCTTTCATCCTTCTGGCCCACACCGTTAATTTGAATCCCAGTTTCCTCCCCATCACTACTGGTTCCCTGTACATTTCCCCCTTGTTTCACTTAGCATAGCCTTCATTTTTTCATCTAATTTGCAACTAAATTCAACCAATTCTGTGAGCATCCTGATTACCAGTGTTTTGAACTGTGCATCTGATAGGTTGGCTATCTCTTCGTGGCTTAGTTGTTATTTTTTCTGGAGTTTTGATCTGTTCTTTCATTTGGGCCATTTTTTTTCCTCAGCATGCTTGTTACATATAAGCGGTGGAGCCGTAGGTGTTAACGAGGGCAGGGCAACCCACATTGCTGCATTCTGACACTGTCTGTGGGGAAGGGGTCCAAGAGGAAACAGTGGTGCTTGTTCCTCTCTCTGCTGGCTTTCAGTCACTTCCCCTGCTACCCACAAGCAAAACTGGCCCTTCTGTGCTAATTCCTGGGTGGGTGGGCTTGTATACATTCTAGGACCGTGTGCATCTCTCCAATGAACTCTCCTGTGAGGCTGGGAGTTCCTCCTGCTGCCGCCTCAACCCCCACAGGTGTTTTCAATCGGTGGTTTGAGGCTTTATTTCCCCATGCTGGGGCCCTGGGCTGCGCAGTCTGTCCCACTCCCCTACTGTTCCTTTATCCGCTGGCAAATGCAGGACCATCCACTCTACAAGTCTCGGCCCTGCCCGGTCCAGGTCCGCCAGCCGCCACCTCGCTGGCCAGCTGCAACGTTGCCCACCCTGCTCCATAAAGTGGGGTCCTTGCTGTGAGCCCTCTCCTCCCGGATCTGCCCCACCTACCAGTCTGGAGAAACATGTCTTCTTTAACTCCTTGTTGTCAGACTTCCATACAGTTTGATTTTCTACCAGTTCTGGTTGTTTTTTGTTTGTAAATTATTGTTGTCCCTCTTTTGATTATGCGAGGCAGCACAGTGTGTCTACCTATGCCTTCATCTTGGCCGGAAGTCGCATTGTGCACTTTAACTGACTAAACTAATTGTACGTGATAGTCCTCAATAAAGGTGTTTCAAAAAAGAAAAAAATAGAGAAATATTTTGGATGATGACTTACTTTTGATAGTAAAGATCTGCATCATAAATGTTTACTTATAAATTCTGCATCATGAACATTATGACAATTAAGTTTGATAGGCATCAATATTCATAATATTTTATTTCTTTACATAGAATGTGGGGACACATTTTTATATTGTTTCTGTCTTTTTCATATGACTGAACCATAAGTCTGGAAATGTGATTCTAGGTATGATGGAGTACATTTACTTCACTCTGTATCTTACAACAAAATGGGGCTACAAACCTCTATAAAATGTATCAATTACCTACGTGAGGACTGTAAAAAGCGAGTAGCCCAAACAAAATCCCAGAAAGTGACTTTGCAGATAGTAGCAAATGAATTATAAAGTTTATATGGAACAGTAAAGGACCCAGATGGCCAACACAATGTTAGAGAACTGATAGTGTCTGAATTCAAGACTTATGATAAATACACAGTGGTTGAGACAGGGTGTGTTGGCAAAGGAAAAGACAAAAGGGGGAACAAAATACAGAGCCCCAAAACGGATCCCCATAAATGTAGTTGACTAATATTTTATACTTTGGTACATATCTAACAAAACGTGGACAGGGTCTGTGTGTTAAAAACTAAAAAACACTGATGAATGAATCCAAAGGCCCCCATAAATTGAGGAGCACACCTGCCGTGGAGCAGAAAACTCAGCATGAGAAAGATCTCCATTGCCTCTGCTCATATTCATCTATAGATTTACTACAATTCCAACAAAATCCCCAGCAGAATTTTTGGTAGAATTAACCAAGGTGATTCTAAAATTTATATTGAAAGGAAAGGGAAACAGAAAAGCCCCAACAATTTTGAAAAAACAGACTAAAGCTGAAAGAATCACATTACCCAGTGTTAAGATTATGCGAAGAAACTACTGCAATCAAGACAGTGTGTCACGGGTGAAGGGACAGGCACCTAGATCAAGGAAGTCGAACAGAATCCACAGTAAATTCTGATATACGGCCAATTGATTTTTAAGAGGTACAAAAAATTAACAGGGAAAGGATAGTCTTTCCAACAAATTGTTCCAACAAATTGGTTTATAATCCGTATGCAAAATATAAAACAAACGTTGGCCTAAATATACCCCCATACAAAAATTAAATCAAGTGGATCATAAATATAAAAAAAACACACAACTGTAAAACTTTCAGAAGGGTATATAGAGAAAATCTTCATGACTGGATTTAAGAAAAGGGATTATAGACATGACATCAAAAGTACAATCCAGAAAAGGAAAAAAAATTGATAAGTTACACTCATCTAAATGAAAAACTTTTGTCCTTAAAATGACAGTTTAAAAAAAGACAATATACAGTCTGTTGGAAAATGTTTGCAAACCACATATTCAACAAAGGATCTGTGACTCACCATATAAAAACTCTCAAAGCTCAATGGTAAGAAAACAACCCAATTTAAAAATGAGCAAATGACTTCCCAAAAGATAACATACAGAAGGTAAATAAGCCCATAAAGAGATGTTCAACATCATTAGCCATTCTGGGAAATCAAATTAAAGCCATGATGAGATACCACTACATACTGATTAGAATGGCAGACACCCCTGTATGCTGTTAGAATGGCTGGAAAACACCGGCAGCCCCAGGCGGTAAGAATTCCAGAGCACCTGGGACCCTCGGGCGGTGTCCGATGGAGTGGAAAATGTTTCAGAGGCTCTGGAAAGCAGATTAGTAGTTTCTCATACAGTTAAACCTACATCTACATATGACCCAGCAGTTCACACCTAGGTATTTACCCGAGAGAAACCGAGACTTATTTTCACACTAAAACCTGCACGAGCATTTAGAACAATTCTGTTTTCAATCACCAAAAAGTAAAAATAAACAAACGCCTTTCAGTGGTTGAATGAGTAAACACTCTTATGCCCATACAATGCAATACTACTCAGCAAGAAAAAAGAATGAACTATCAATATATGCAACAACACGGATGAGTCTTAAACACATCATGCTGAGTAAAAGAAGCCAGTTTGAAAAGGTCTCACACTATATGAAACTGTGTATGTAACATTCTGGAAAAAGAATAACCTTATACAGAGAGAACAGGTCAGTGATCTCCAGGGGCTAAGGGACGGGGGCGGGGGGGGGGGGGCAAGTTGGACTAGAAAAGGACAAAATGAGAGAGCTTTGGAGATGATGGAACTTTATCATGATTGTAGTAAGGATTACATAAATCAATACAGGTATTAAAATTCAAAAAACTGTACATTCCAAAGAGTCCATTTTTAACTTAAAAAATACAAATTTAAAAAGATGAAGGGGGAAAGAAGGGGAAGGGTCATCAAGGAACATGTATAAAGGACCCATGGACATGACAACATGGGGGGAGGACTGAATGTGGGTGGTGGGGCTGGTGGGAGAGTAATGGGAGAAAATGGGGACAACTGTAATTGAAAACAATAAAAAGTGTTATTTTTTTAAAAAAGATGTACGCTGGCCTCCAAGGGGTTGAGTCTAATGGAGTAAGGAAGACGAACAATAAATCACACACTCATACACACTGACACCCTCTCAAAACTCTGGACATGTCCTGCTCAGCTTCGTTTACCCTTCTCAGGCTCTAGCATTGTTCCCAGTAAATATTAAAGGGAACGAATAGCTGCAAGTGGCACAGAATCTACCACATTTACTCCACGGTGCCTTATTAGTGGGGGAGAGTTAATGTTAAGAAAAATAGAATCCATACCTCTTTTGGTGCAATTAGAGATCACTGACTTTGATGAATTCCCAAGCAAGAGAATACCATGTCTACTGAGGGGTGAGATAGGAATAGATTGAGACTGCACATTGTGAATCCCCCAAAATTGCAGATTGCATTAATCCATTGAGGAATGAAGATAGGGATGCTGAGGTATCTGCCTTTGAACCTGTTGTTATGGACACATTGGCCAGGCTCTCCCACCAATTCCAGTTGGGAAGAAGACTGGCTCACCGGCCCTTGTAGTACAATCTTGCTTCTGAACACAGTCACGTCTTTCACCGGCAAGAATGGCTCTATGGTCTGAAGAATGCACTTCAGCTATAATGTTCTCAGTTTTATCACTGAAGACATTCCATTCCTTTCTAATAGGGACCTGCTAGAATGACTTAGCTTGCTGAGCTCTTCGATTTTGTTGTCATAGACACAGTGGAATGAACACAAAGTTTTACTCTGCAAGAAAACAAAACTCTGTGACCTTATTTTGTAGTCATGCCGGTAAGACCTGGAACATACAGATTACAAAAAAGAAAATAAATAAGACAAATACCCTGCCTTGAAGGGCTTCGCAAAGGACAATTAAATACTCTAAACAGACTGTAATTAAGTGCTTTAAGAGAGGTATGAATTATCGCAAAGAGGTACATCTGGAGGAGGCGGGTGGGATAAGGTGGGATCAAGAAAAGCTTTATTGAGGATAATCTCTTTGAGTCCTTTATTCTAATGATTGCCACTTGCAGAGCATTCTCTAATCTCTCATGCGAAGAGCAGACGAGGACTTCCTGTGTTCACTCAAAGTGCACTTTCATCTTCCAGAAGATAAGCTGAAGAGTTAGGTAATGCTGCCTATGGTTTGCCCTTTCTGCAGAGGAAGCAAATGACTCTTTTCCTTTCCAAACAGTGAGACCTCTTGGAAGGGAGATGGAAATTTGGGATTGGGGCTGCTGGTAAAGTCATCTCAGGCTAAGCGCTTCCAACACTGTCCTAAGACACTGTGTTAACCCGAGGAAACAAGACCACCCACCGTCAGAGTTACCACTAACCCTCTATTGTCTTCTGTCTGTCCTCACATTCAGCCACATTATTTCCCTTACACAAGTGTAGAGAGAAGCTATTTTTATCACAGCTTAAGAAAGGTCATTCTAACTTTTAAAGTGTTCACTATGTAATAATAACAGTTAAAAAGAAAACCATGTGGTACATCATATGCTACCCCTTAATCCCAAAGAGAAAAATTCTGTAATTTTCTCTTAACATCAGCCACTGGAAAAAGAAATTGTGAAGAGTCTCCCAGAGCTGAATTAGTCTAGGATATGGCATCATTGTTTGTTTAACTTTTCCAAATATATATTCTTATATATCAATTAGATAACTTTTTTATTCAAAACTGACAATTCCCCTGTCAAAATCATTTACTCCACTGTTCTTCATCATGTGCATCTTTTATATAATAATTAAAATCACAGTTAGCCACCTCGTGTTCCACTCCCCAGGCACTGACAACCAGGCATTGTGCTGTAATCCCCACAATAACCCTACAGGATAACTATCACTAATTCCATTTTACCAATGCGAAGACAAAGGCTCGGAGAAATGAAGTCTCTTGCCAAGCAGGTGTACAGGAGAGCTCAGATAAGAACTCGGGTTTCATGGACAGCAGTGTGGTGATTGCAGGGAGGGAGGTGTGGGTGTGGGTGGTAGGGGGTAGAAGGGGGATAAATGGTAATGGAAAAAATACAATAAAAATAAACTATTAAAAATAAAAAATAAAAACAAAGTTATTTTAGTTTTGAAAAAAGAACTCAGGTTTATCCGACTCAAAAGCACTTAATAAACTTGATACATAAATGGGTTTTTTTCTTATTGCCTAGCAATTTCTCTAGAGACCCACTATGGAAGGTAATAGTCAATTAGTATATGACAAAGAAGAGGTGCTAAACACATTTCTGCAGAACAAATAAAATTCTGAAGAAACCATCAACTCATCACCCACCCTAACGGATAGAAGACTAAATACAGGAAAAGAGAATTATTGTGCAGATATCAGCAGAGGCAGGAGTGGAGACAGGGGAGGGGGACAGACACAGGTAATCTCAGGCAGGATGGTCCTTACCCACATCATGAACTCCAGTGTGGGGCCCACGTGGGCATCTCACAAAGAATCAGCACTGGGGCACTTGCCACAGAGGACTTTGCTCAGCCCGTAGTAATCAAGAGAGAGCCTTCATCACAAACTAGATCAGAAAAAAAAATTGCCTCTTTCATCTAATCTCCTCCCCCTGGAAGCCCTGAAATGGGAAGCGGAGGAAAACTGAAGACTGTGGTCACACCATCCCCCTTCTAGAGGTCCCGGGCGGGTGTGGCCCGGGATTGGAAGGGAGGAAAGAATCTAGGAGTTAGATGCGAGGCTCAAGTTTTTATTTAGCCTTGATAGGTACTTAAATACTTGAAAACAAGTAAAAGTTGCTAAGAGGAGACTGTTCTTATAACTGCATAAAAGAGTCAAAACTATAGGATTTGCCCAGGTTACCAGAAACGAGAAGCAACAAAATATATTAAAAGATGGTGGTGAGAGTAGAAGAGAAAAATGCGTCTGATTTCTACCCCAAGTGCACTTAAAATATGAAGAAATATTTGACAAAATAATACTGATTGAGATAAAACAAAGCATCTGAAGTGGTATTAAGCGGGGGAAAGATACGCAATACCGTAATAGGACTTCTAAAAGACACTTGAGAAACAATAGTGCTTACTTGTGGCAAGCAGCTTGTGATCAGTGAGGAAGGAGAATTATTTTTCATTTTATACCTTTCCACACTGTTTGAGTTTTTACCTTGCACGTATGTTATATTTATAGTTAAAATGTCAAAAGCAACAGTTCCATTTACTTCTAGATATAAGGCAACCTCTGGGAAAATAAAAAATACATTTCAGCCAAGCCTTCAGTTGTTTTGTCTATGTACTTGTAAAGAATCAGGACAAATAAAGCTGATATTGTTTTCACAAAACAATTACATATTCTTCCTTTTATTATAACCAATCAGTGGGTAAGGGGAAAGAAACTGCCACGGCTCTTCATGAAAATGCCCCTCTGCCCTGGCCTGTATCTAACTGGTGCTTCTCGCCCTGGAGCACGACGCTGGCAGGGCTCCGAAGCAGCGGGGAGGGCCGTGGGCTCGGAGCCCTGTGCCACGGCCGTGCGGGAGGGGCTGCAGGAAACACGCTGACCCGTGTGTGCGCGCGCGCAGCCAGATCTTATGCTGAGAAGGCAGTTCCAGCGTAAGCCAATACCGTCACTGAAACTTGCAACACAAATCCTCCAACTCCAATTATCACTCATTTTCTCCACCTTCTTATCACTTGCGTTTGACAGCTGTTCCGCGACAATGAAAGAAAGGATTTCCATCTCTGGGTATTATGCTGGTTGGCCAGATTAACCTCTGGAAAGATTTAATTATCACGGAGAGGGCAGTCCCTTTGACAACAACCCGTTTATCTACCTTGTCCAAATTGGTGTTTGCTTGGCTGATGCTCGTCCTGAGACTTAGCGCCCCCGTCACCGCGCACACTGGGAGTGGGCCACGTCAAACACCAGAGGCTAAGCCTCTTTTCAAGAAACATTAATTCTGTAGCTGTCTATTTCCGGTTATATCTTGATACACAGAAATGTGCTTGAAGTTGTCTATCAGGATAAGCATTAAAACTAGGTTGTGGAAAAAACAGGATTACAAAACCATCTATGGAATGAGCCCTTCAAAATGAGTCTGTGCAGAGCAAGGAAGTCTAGAAAAATACATCAAGACATCAGCGATTATCTCTTTGTAATGGGATGACTGCTTACCTCTATTTGCTTTGATGCTCGTGCATTTTCTGATTTCTTTTTCCCATATACATGTATTGCCTCTTTACTCCCATAATTATTGAAGGCATTTTAAATTTCTAAATGTTTCCTCAGAGTTGGGGGATTTTTAAAAAATGACTGGGGATGCCTCCTAACTTGAGAAATAGCTTTAAAACTACCTAATTTTAGAATTTTCAGACATGACAGTCTAGGGTTTTTTTTTTCAGTTCTGATTCATTTGATTGCTGGAATTTTTTAAGGCAAAACAAGTCTACTTCCTGGTTTTCTGATTAAATTTCTAGGCAGAAGGGAATGGGAGATTGTGGGGCATTAATAATTGAATAACATATCAACTAGGCGAGAATTTGTTATCTCTGCAGACTAATTGTATGTGAGAATGTGTCAGTGAACATGTGTATGTGTGCGTGTGTTTGTGTGTGTAAAACCTTCTCTAAAGGTTCAGTGGGCAAGCGTTACAATTAAAGCAATGCACCTCCATAGGAACTCTCAGCTGTAGACAGCAGCGAACCCAAGACAAAGGGAGTGTGTTCCCCAGCACCCACTCCACTCCGATGGCTGCAGGCTATGGCATTCTCTGGCAGCAGAACTCCACATGAGCCCATAGCTTTCAAAGTGGGAATCTCTTCTCAGCATGTTGGTGGCCCAAAGAGCTACCCAGAAGCAGAGGAATGGAGGGAAAATGTCCAATATTCTGATGTTGGGATTAGGGGCAGAATGTCTGGGGTGTTTTTTAACAGCAAGCATGCTAAGACAACTGCTCTTCTGTAAGACAGCCAGTTTATGTTAGGGTTTGTGGAGATCCAAGCAGTATATTCCTTTTCCTTGCCTGAGTTTAAAAACTAGATTGACTGAGAAGAGGAAAATGAAAGTGTCAGATTTATTTTTGGTGAAACTATTAGAGAACATGGCTTCAGTGTAACGATGTTAAGCTCCTGCCACTGCACCCCAAACTTCGGCAACTCTGCACAGCCAGGCATAGGCAGTAGTGAAACTGCAGACCTGTATGTATGTTTTGGAGGTCCCCCCAAAATCCATAGCAGAAAGCAACAGCAGATGGCTTGCTCTTGGTAGGCAGGCAGATCCCTGTTAGAGAGCAAGAGAGGGAGAGACGGCACCGGAAATACGTAGCTCCTCTTCTCAACTTACTGATGCTGTGATAGAAGTAAGTGAGGACAGGGATGAAGACCAGGGATGAAGACCAGGGGTGGGTGGACAATAAATCCCTCTTGATAGAAGGTAGAGTACAGGGAATAAGCTACTCACTCATAACGTTGGGCCTTACCTGCATTCTAGTCCTCACCACCGCAACTGCCTCTGTCAAGTTGTCAATAAGGGGATGAGGGCACCTAATGAGAGAACTGAACCTGTTTCCCCATCTTCGCAATGGCAGCTTGGTCCAAATCAGTGATAAGCTAATAAGGCTGGTCTGTTGTAATCAGCGGGGAGGGCTCTCATCCACATTCAGGCGGCTTGGGAACCACTGAACTCAATGGCTCTGGTTTCTTTTAGGTTCAAAACTCTGATTTTCACTTCTTCCCTAAGGTAGCACCATCCACTGCATATCATAAGCAGTCTTGAAGTTAAAATAACAACAAAATAAATGTGAATGGGATGAAAAATGGGCTGAAACATTTTAGTGCACTTTAATATCAATATTATAAAACCAAGGGGAAATATCTGAAAAGCTAAATGCTAAATCATTTGGAAAAGTTGATGAATGAAACATTCAAATAAGAACAACATTAAGCCATGATTGATAATTTTCTTCTCTATGAAAGTACAGTGGACTAGAAGATAGCTTAGCAATTTTATCCGTATCATGCAGTTTGCTCATATCTATTTATTACTGTAATGGATTTTCACTTTGAAACTTGAGTCATCTGGGACATAATATAAATAAACAAAACCCAGCTAAGCTGCCAAATTTGGAGCCCAATGCTGGATGTGTGTCAGCAAAGGAGGTGGTAAAGTGTGGATATTACCAACAGCAAGACTTGAAGCTGCTGCCAAAAGAATGTATTCCTATTACATGTGTCCCCCCACCAAAAAAAAAAAAACAACACACACGCATTGGAATCTTAAAGCCCAATGTGATGGTTTGGGGTGGGGGGATTAAATCATTAGGGTAGAGACCTCATGATTGGGATTAGTTCCTTTTGAAAGTGGCTCCAAAGTAATCCCTAGTCCCTCCCACCTCTTGAGGATACAATCAGAAGTCCGCGACCCAGGAGAGAATCTTCACCCAACTGGGCCAGCACCCTGATCTCAGCCAGCCAACCTCCAGAACTGAGAGAGACAAAATCATGTTGTTTACAAGACACCCAGTCTGTGGCATCTTGTTATAGCAGCCCAAACAGACTAAGACACCCATTAACACCAGCTATAGCAAGGTTCTAACTCAAAGGAGAAATTCATTTCTTCTTACTTTGCTTTGCCCATGTTGAACAGTCCCAAAGGATAACCACGGATAAACCAAAGCACTAGGTTACAAACTGGCCAAACAGTCAGAGTTAGGGAGAAGAAAATAGACAGACCTAGCCCCTCATGCATTCATCTTTTCAACAGGAAGTTTTTGAGTGCCTACTGTGTGCCAGTCACTTCTTATGCTAAGAATGAGGCATTGTGGTAATAAATAAGACTGAGTTCTTATTTTGGGTTTTCTCCCAAATGAGGTATTTTCAAAACTGATTGAAACAAAGTGAACTAAATTAAGCAGGGCCATGATAAAGAAGGTGTGATAAAGTATTCCAAACAGAATAATTTAGTCTACTGCTGATTCATGACCATTCTCCCAGGCCCACAGCCAAAGAAAACAAAGCAGATGTGCGTGCGTACATGCATAAGTGCGTGTGTTGGATAAGCGGGCCTCCTTGGAAGATTTATCCTAACCTTATTCCCTCTAACTTCTGTGATATGAAAAGGCTTTTTATAAAGTACAGTATTAGTAAATGGATGATTTTCCTTTTGATGTCCTTATTTTGCAAACTTAAAACCTGGCAACCTTATGTCAGTCCCCAAATAGTTTTGGAAATTTTACCTGCTCTGATTACTAAAAGTTTGGAATTTTCTGCTAGGAAGACTGAGGGAGATACACAGGCCAAGTTGGCAGCTGTAATGCACCTTGGAAGAAAAAGGGAGCTGTTAAATCTCCGGGTAATAGATGTTGACAGAGTAGGAAAAGCAGGTTGACACATGGTGAGTGCAGAATCATTGAGTCAGCTCTCTGTGCTTTGTTGGCTGATTCTCAACTGTATCACAGGCTTTTGGGGATGTAGCAATAGGATATATTTTCCTTCAGGAGGTCAGAATATCCTGATTAGCAGTGATCGGTTCTTATTGTCCAGTGTTCACCTATGTTCTGGATAAGAAGAAGCTGGAAAACTTCTCAATAGGAGATACACACACCATGCTCTAAACAGAATAAACCCTACTTTTGCTATTCCTGAGTGAGACAAAATAAAGTCATGAGAAAGCAGATGTGGGCTATACACAGCAGAAGTGCGCATAACTTTGGGAAAACCTCATACAATGCACCCCGTAGAAGTAAACTCTTTCCTGGGCTATGCGCAGTCCTGACCCTGATAATATTCTCTTTTGAAGTTGAAAGAAGGGGGAGGAAGAGAAGGCTAGCATGAGTTTGAAACAGCTGAGTAATCCAAAAGTAACAGAACAGATCAGTGGCAGCTGCAAGGGTCTTAAATCATACATACTGTATGCTTAGTACGCCTCTCCCCAACCACTCACCTTTTGGCCCTGTGTTCAAGTTTATAATTAATTCCATTTTTTCAGGTGTAGGTCTGTCATTTTTTTTTATTTAGTCCCTTTTTCTTTCTCCCCCCTCTTCCAAATACATTAGTTGCCATGGAAACCATGCTGCTAATTCTAGGAGTGGAGTTCAGAGAGATCTACAGAGGAAGAGAGATTTCATCTCAGGGCTCGAAATACAGAGCCCAAGTAGGAAGATGGCAGAAGCTGAATAAACCACACGCAACTTCAACCTCACAAATACAGCCCGCACAGACCAGTTCACTCTTGAACCAGCTGATAAAATTCTGACAGTAAAATCATTGAACACAGGCAGAGGTTTCTACCCTATTATTCACTGCAGCTTTTCACATAAACTAATCCATCAAGGAAAGTGGTTCCCAAAAAAACATCTTACTGACAAATTTATGTTTCTTTATCTCTCCAGTGCCAGCCGGAGTGAAGTTCTTTCAAACCATTGCCCTGTTTTCTGTGGGCACCTCCATGACACACTGCCTTCTGCTAAAGGTTATAAATTCCAGGCTGCAAGCCGTTTAGACTTTCTCCATCACCAAGAGGAGGTTTCTCCAAAGAACCTACCAAAAGCAGCCGGGTGTAGAGTCCCTAGGCCGCTGTCCTCCCAGTGGCAGATCATTGCCATGCCTCTCTCTCCAACCTCCCCCAGCCCCGAGCTGACGTCACTGTGGTTTCGCCACGAGGGCCACTCAGAGTGGGCGGCTTATTGCTGACCCTCTCATCCAAGCACGCTGACTGCTGGTATGCATTACAAACATTTAATACAACAAGTCCGGATTCGTGTTGAGTTCCTTTATAACCCAGAATGTCTAAGAGTCATGATAAAACTTGTGTTCAACCTACTTCATTTAGTTCCTCTCTGACTTTTGAGGGTTTTACACGGGGGAGGATATTTAACCATCTAGTAAACTTGCGTGCTGCTCTTCAGGCGGTGCTCTCCATGTCAAGTAGAGCGGGACCCGGAAGAGCTGAATCTGAGCCTCGGGACTGCAGGATGAGGTGAACGCGTTCCAGCTCCCTCTCACCAGTACATCGGTGGGGAAGCATAAACCTTATCCATGTGTGCCAGCTAGGAATCAGTGAGCACAACAAGGGGGCTGAAGAGCATTCAGTAAAGGGACTGTGCTAACATGTGACAACAGTGGAGGGAACTAGCAGAAGACAGTACTTGAAACTAGCAACTGTGTGAGTCCCATGGATCCGAAGGGGCCACTGGAATGCAACGAGAAGCGCAGGAGGAGAGCCACTTGAGAGGTGCTGGGGCATGCAGTGGGGGAATGCAGCCCCTGCCAGGCTGTGGTCCAGCCTCAGGGAGGGAAAGGGGTTGGGAACATGTGACCTCTCTCACATCCTGCTGCCTTGTGATCTGCCTCCCTTTGGCTGATCCTAACCAGAAGAGAAGGGACGTGGGAGCCAGGAGGTCCACGAAGGTCAGTTTCCTGGGGCAAAATTCAAGATGGAGAAAGATGAAGGGAAATCAGGAAGGGGCAAACAGAATATTCAGCACCTAAGAATTCCTGTTTGTTGACTTAAAGTGAGCCCATGCGCACCAAAGGATGGGAGGCTGCTCACATTGCTGATACAAGCTTTGGGGGTTTGAAGCATCTACCTTGTTATGAAAAGAGGAAAGACACACAGACCCCTGGAAAACAAGCACACAATGGACATACCACCAAGACAGGGGACATGCACACACACCTGGGAAACTAAATGTCATGCCACATCCTGAAGGAGTGACTTCTCTTAGGTCTTTGTTTTGCACAGACTAGTAATTCAAACTCTGAGAGAAACCATCGTCATCACAATTTTAACAGTTAACATTCATTGGACACATCAGACATCATTCAAACCACTTTGTTCAAATTAACTTACTTAATTCTTGCAATAATTTTTTGAGATAAGTAGCATTATTATACTTATTTTCTGGGTGGGAAAAATTGACTAAGAAACAGAGAAGGTACACACCAAGTCAGTGGTGATACCGGGATCTGAACCCAGGCAGTCTAATTCCAGAGCCCACAGTCGTAAGTCCCACACTTAACTGCCTCTCATAATCCTGCTCATTTGTCCATATGAACAGCATATAAAATCATATCTGGAAAGGTGTGATCATAGCTACACAGCATTGCAGAGTTTCTCAGCAGACATGTCCAGTAGCGGCTCACCTTATTGGTAGGTAAATATGCACAGATCCGAAGCACCAGTGGAGAGCCAGTAAACCTACCTGAGCTGAGGGTGCTTCATTGCGCCAGTGTCGGCATTAGAACTCACATCCTGAAGTGTGTCCACAGCCCTTCCAACTTCATTGTGGTTTCCCCTGTATGAAAAGAAATTGTACCAGGCATTAGAAGGAACCAAAAAAAAACCCAAAAAAAACAAAACAAAAAAAACCCATCAGGCAAGAACCTACCTTCCAGGGGTAACCAGAAGCTAAAAGGCCTTGCCTTCAACTGTGATTCTCCATAAAATGGCATGGATTTCAGAAAGGCAGCTGTTTTCTTTCAGAAAAGCATCTGATAGGGTTTGGTAGAGGAGATCACCTCTGGTTTGGAATTTTCAGAATAGGGAATAAAAAGGAATAATCTCTCGTTCATGGGGTTTATTCAGTCACCAAGGATCCAATTTAGAGGCAAAATGGCTGCCTCCTGGAAACCTGAGAAATGCTGAATTTCGTGAGTTTATGGGGCAGGAAATTTGTGGATGCTGAAACACCAAGATTGCCTTGCTTTCACCCCACTATTCAAAGTCCTTCAGCCCCATCATCCCCACAGATGCCGCCACCATTCTTTTCTTCCAGTAAGAATTGGACAGTGGGGGGATCAGGGGCGTCAATGAGAAGAGCAATTGCAGTATGCTAGTGGGTGCCTCGTTCATTCTTGTGGTTGGATTGCAAATCTTGGTGCCCAGTGGAATAGGGAAATGTAATAAGGAGCTGAAAGGAGACTTTCAGAGAGGGCAAAGGTAACTTCTCACCTGGAAGAATGAGCTCCTGCATTTGTGATTCACACAAAGGCCCTAAACACAGTGCAAATCTCCCCTTTGTTCTTGCCAATAATGCAGGCAGGCCAGGCAAAGGGCGTTCAAGCTGTGATTGTTCCTAATCTTTCTTCCACTGTCTCCAGAGTAAGCACATTCACCACTCCTGTCCCCTTCTCTCACCCTACCTTCAAGGTCCTTTGAAATTCAAATAAATTACTTGGAAGGGAGATGTGGCCTCCATGAACCCTTTCTTACTAAGATTCAGTTTCCTGATCTGCAAATCCCTGACCCCCCCAAACCCATCCAAATCCACTGACCCCCTTCCCTCCTCATGCCATCTCCTCCAATGGTATTGGCCGGCTCTGTCTCCACATACAATTATTCCATAAGCCTCATGGGGAGTGCAGAGCATTCTTTTTCTGAATATCCCACAATGCCTCCTTGTAATCACAGCACAGTAAAGGTTTACTAATTTTGTATGGTTTTATTACATGGAGGGGGAGAAACTAAGGAGACTAATTAAAGAGGCCTCTCAAATGTTTTCTTTTTCTTAGAAACTCCTGGTTTAGTGATTCCTACTTTGCTCTGGAAAAAAAAAAAAAAAAAAAACAACACTTGACTGTTTCCAGAGGCACTCTGTGTGGAGTGAACCAATTGTCTGCTTGAGTAAAACAAACCTTCCCCTGAAGAGCTAGGGAAAACCCTGTTTCTAATTGCTGTGCCTGACCTTGCCTCAGACAGAGGGAACTATTCCTGGAGCTCACTTATTAATCATGGATGTCATCACACCTAATAACATACTTCTCATGGTACACAATGACTTAGTGATCTGTGCAAGAATTCAACACCAAAATCTGTCTCAGGCCGCAGTTTACTTGGACACTTGCAACCTCACAATTCCATTCAGCCTCATAGAAACCACCCACTCACCTGCTGAGCAATGATTCAAGCACAGTTTTGGGTGGCCTCCTTTAGGGAACAAATTAATTAGATACAATAATGAGAATCCCTAATGGTAAAGGAACATTGCTCACTTATCAAGATTACATCCAAGGTCCCTCTAGGTAGAAATCATGGTGTGAATGTTTATCATCAACACTTGGAAGAATTAGACCCTCTAATTCTTAGGCATGAATAAAAGAAAATAAATCCAAGAGCAAATTGTAGATAATTAATGACAGGGAGGAGCCAACATAGTACCAGATTCAGAGAAGGGAGGGCTCCGCTGCGGGCAGATGAGACTCACAGCTGACTTTTGGAAGATGGGTAGTGTTCTGTGTGCTGAGGAAAGAGAGCAAGAAGGCAGTCAGAGTGAATGGAGTGGTCAGGGAAGTGGCAGGATGCGGACCAGAATGTAAAATCTGCCACGTGGCTGGAGAAGGACTGGAAGATACAGTTGAAATACAGGTTAGTGCCAGATTATGGACAAGAGTGAGAATCGGGCTGCGAAATGTGAACTTTAATGACACAGAGCTATCTAAAAACCAGCTGCCAACAGTAGGATGGCTACTCCCAATACAATGTCCTTTCATTATTAGAGATGTGTCAGCTAACACTAGATCTGTTCAAAGTGAGCCATTGGAAGTTTTCTGCCTTATGCTATGAAAGGCAGGATTGGATGACCTCAGACAGTGATGCAGAGGAGTTTGAAAGGTGGAGTCAAGGACCTGGATTTAGGATCAGATTTGCCTCTTACTGCCTTTGTTATCTTGTTGTTATCACCAAGAGCCTTATCTTGTCATCCATAAAATGAGCATGATTACACTGACCTCAATGTGGGAATCTGCTTTGTCAAAGTAGGATACGTTATAGTTATTAATGAATGCTAAAGAAATTTCCAACTTTGAACTCCGTGGCTATATCCTAGAAGTATATGGTCCAGAAGAGTGTGCAATTATGAAAATTATAAGGACGATGGAACATTTATCAGGCAAGTTAGTCTGGAGAGAAGAGAAACTACAGGTAGGAAAAAAAATTTCTTAATAGCCCAGGAAGGAGTCATGGGCTGGAAAAAGCCTGAACTAAGATGGGAACAATGGGGAAGGGAAGGAGGAAGGGAACGATTAAAAAAAACATCGTGGCGGAAGAATTTTGTAAGAAGGATATTTAGGAATCAAAGGTCACTCTGGGATCACAGGCAAAACAGCCTGTTTGAGACATCCCAGTTCCAGCGTTTCCAGATCGAGGGATAAGCTGTCTGGAGCTTCACCAGGCTATGCAGTAGCCACTCACCTCATGCGGCTGCTGGGCACCTGAAGGGCAGCCAGTCCAAACGGAAATGTGGGCAAGCGGAAAACGACACGCCAGATTTCTAAGATCTGATGTGGAGAAAGAGAATACAAAGTATCACAATAATTTTTTTTAATATTTTAATTCAATTTTTATTTTTTATATATTGATACTTGTTTTGTATTGTAAAGGAATTTTAATATTTACTTTTGAACACATGGTACAAGAAATTTTATGTAACAAATAATCATACAACACAAGAACAGATACAAAGTATTTCAGGTGCTACCCATACAAAATGTACATCTTCATTTTTCCCTCAAAATTTTGGGCAAAAAGTGCTGCTTATACATGGCCAAATATAGTAAATACTAAATTAGGTGGGAGCAATAAAACTAAATTTATTTGCTGTCATAATAACTGTGATCTGAACTCTCCTATTAGAAGTCAAAGGCACCATTTCCAGTAGATATATCGAGAGAAATATCCCTTAGGATAGAACAGCTAAAATGCGGGATAAGTTTTTTAAAAAATATTTTAGCCCTGGTTGGTGTAGCTCAGTGGATTGAGCGCGGGCTGGGAACCAAAGGGTCCCGTTTCGATTCCCAGTCAGGGCACATGCCTGGGTTGCGGACCAGGTCCCCAGTGAGGGCCATGCGAGAGGCAACCATACATTGCTGTTTCTCTCCCTCTCTGTCTCCCTCCCTTCCCCTCTCTCTAAAAATAAATAAATAAAATCTTTAAAAAAAAATTTTAAAAGCATAACTTAGATGACAGAAAATAAGGAAAATGTCAGTGGTCAGAAGCATCAAGAAATCTTATATGGCAATGGCAAAAAATATAATAAAGAGTATATATTAAAAAAAATAAAAGAAACCTTGAGTCCAGCTTTTTTATATAGCTCACATATTGCAATGACAGTTGGGATGCATTGCATTCACGAAATTATTTTTCAATGAATTTCACCTGTTTCACTTCGATTTTTTAATGTGGCTACTAGGAAAAAAGGAAATACAGATGTGGCTGATTATCAGAGCCGTAGAATCTTGCATTAGAATATTTGTGTGCTTCTTAAGCTTTATTTTAGTTTGTACAATTATCACCTGGGGAGCTCATTAAGGAACAGATTCCAGCCCCAGATATTTTGATGAGTTAGGTCTGAGAGAGGCCTGTGGCCCCCTGGAATCTTAATTTATCAAGCTTTCCATGTGATCTGATATGCCCATGAGCCAAGCATGGCTTTGGAGAAATGCCACTCTCCAGAAAGGAAGAGCTGTGTTACCCAACAGGCAGGTTAGGAACACCACCACACCACGCAGTGCACCTGCAAAGCAGGGCAAAAAGTGGAGGGAAAGATGAGGAAAAGAATGTTTCAAAGAATTTTTTTGACATTCCAAAAAATTATCAAAATAGCCTTATAGGAAATCATACCTGTTTATCTTCCTTGTGCTTACATTTCTATTTAGAATTTTTTCTACTATTCTGAATTACATGACAAGGATGGGTACTATAATCTTTTCGGAGCTTTGGATCTTGAAAGATCTCACTCTGGCCCTAGGTAAGAATAAAAATATTGCCCCAAACATGGAGACAGCTCTATCACCTTCTTCCATAGGCCATCAGTATCGGAAGGATCTGCACCCACCAACATTCAGGTTTGCTAATCATGAAGGCATAATGTTTCACTTTTTTGTCTTAATTTACTGGGTTTTGGCAAATCAGATCTTCCACATGAAAAGGGGGAAAACTACTGTATGTGGAGGTAGATGGATCTTCTAGTAGCAAACATTGTCTGGCAGAAGCGCTTTGGGTCATCCATGACCTAAGTTTAGATCTTCCTTGCAGAGCCCTAGGTCAACGGGACAGCACAAGAATCAATCCACCATGGAGCGAGGGATATAAAAGAAGGAATAAACAAATGGGACTACACTAAATTAAAAAGCTTCTGCACAGCTAAAGAAAACATCGGCAAAATGAAAAGGGAACCAAGTGCGTGGGAAAATATATTTCCAAATGATACTTCGGACAGGGTTTGATGTCCAAAATATATAAAGAACTCACATGACTCCACTCCAAGAAGACAAACAGCCCAATTAAAAAATGGGCAAAAGACCTGAACAGACATTTCTCCAAGGAGGACATGCAGAGGGTCCAGAGACATATGAAAGGATGCTCAGCATCACTAGCTGTCAGAGAGATGCCAATTATAGCCACAATGAGATACCACTTCATATTGATCAGAATGGCCATCATAAACAAATCAACAAACAATAAGTGCTGGTGAGGTTGAGGAGAAAAGGAAACCCTAGTACACTGTTGGTGGGAATGCAGACTGGTGAAGCCACTGTGGAAAACAGTATGGAATTCCCTCAAAAAACTGAAAATGGAACTGTGTTTTGACCTGGCAATTCCACTACTGGGATTATACCCTTAGAATCCGGAAACACCAATTGAAAAGAACCTATGCATCCCAATAATCATAGCAGCACAATTTATAATAGCCATGTGCTGGAAAGAGCCTAAGTGCCCATCAGTAAATGAGTGGATCAAAAAACGGTGGTACATTTACACAATGGAATACTACACAGCAAAAAGAAGAACTCCTACCCTTCACAACAGCATGGATGGAACTGGAGAGCATTATGCTAAGTGAAATGAGCCAGGCAATGAAAGACAAATACCATATGATCTCACCTTTAAGTGGAACCTAATCAATAAAACAAACAAGGGAGCAAAACAGAACCAGAGACATGGAAATAGAGAACAAATTGACAGTGACTGGAGGAGAGGGAGAGGAGGGAACAATGGAGGGAAAAGGGAAACATCAAGTCAAGGAACCTGTATAAAGGGCCCATAGACAAAAACAACCTGGGAGGGTGGGGAGGAGGGAGGGTTGAAAGTGGGGGGTGGGCAGGGTAGGGGAGAGTAAAAGGGAAAACTGTCATTGAAAACAGTAAAAACATATTTTTTAAAGTATCAATACACCTTGGGCAAATGACTTCCTGTCTACTGAAAGCAGCTGGATGAAGACTAGATTCTAGTGCTAATGAAAAGCCCACCCACCTTGACCCTCCGGGAGCCCAGATGCCTCATTCACCATCTCTACAAATCACACCAAGAGTTAGAGTCCCCACCCCCTGCTTTTTTTTTTTTATTTTAAAACAGAGATATCTTAAGTGATCAGAAATCTCATCGCTGATGTGTTTTGCTCCTTCTAACTAGCACGTGCCTTGGAATTAATAAGAATTATTTTGAGCTGATTCAGATTCAGAACCCCAAGATTTAACCAAATTTGCACGTTACTTAGTTTAGAAAATTACTAAGAAGTAGACAGTGATTAGCAGGAGGTGACTACCATGGAAAGTGACCCCTGGGAAAGGCACTATCCTTTTCACTCCTGGACTTTTGATTGGCCAATCCTTTAGCATCAGGTAACCCCCCCTTTTCATCTTTCTGTCCTCCCTCTCTCTGTCCCCCTCTATAGTCATGATGGCATTACTAAATACCCCATACTTGCCCAAGTGCCCTTTCTGTGCCCATAGAACATAGAGCTAACGCCAGAGACACAACTTTTGAAACACAAGGAAACTAAGTTGGCCACCAAGGAATCAAGCCAATGACCCAGCCTCCCCAAGCCCAGGCTCCAATAGACTCAACCAGCCGGTCCATGGGCAGAACACCACACTGCACTGGATGGAGGCACCTCGCAGGAGACACGACTCTTAGCACAACAGGCACAGAAGCAATTGTCAGACTGGCACCCTCATCAACTTCCCCTCTGCTGATACAGGGATACAGCCTGGAGAAGTTCAGGGACTTGCAAAAGGTGACGTAACTAGTGAATGGCAGAGTGGGGACCAATGCCCAAAATTCGATTCCTAGTTTTAAACTCCCTTTTTTGGAATAACAAAGTGGGGAGGGCTCATACTTTCTATCTCCAAGCTACATTATAAACTTATGGTAGTCAGCGTCTGTAAGTGAAATCATTACGCTGTACATCTTAAATGTGTGCTGTATGTCACTCACATCTCAGTAAAACATAAACTCTTTTTAATTATTATGGAAGTAATTAAAAACTATCTGCCTTAATTACCGAATTCAGGTCACTTTTCTCCATCTTCAAAGTAGATGCTTTTAATCACAGTGCTGCACCACCTCTTAGTACCACATTACCCTCCAGGGATGATTGATTTCTTTAGAGTCTAACAGCTGGCTCAGATTCCTGCCGAAACTAGATCCCAACCATGTGAGCCCCGCCCCCACCCCTCCCCACACACGTACCTACCCCTCTCCACTAGCCACTGTCAGTTTACCAGGGGCCCATTATTGTCAGCAGAGCCCTTGCCTTAAGGCCCACGGGTGGCTCAGTCTCCCCATTAGAAAGCACATCCTTGCGGACTGGAAGTGTAGATGCCTCAGATGTCTCCAGGAGAAAGAAACAGGAAGCTGCAGAGCATGTTAGAGAATAGAGCAAAGCTTCCACAGCTGTGCCACAAACCAGTCCAGCTTTAGAAGACAAGGGAACACAAGCAGATTCCCCAAGCCCCAAATTTCTCTACTCAGGAGCTTCACCTTCCTCACCCACCTTTCAAGTCCTGGAGTCTGACTGCCTTCTCACCCTCAGCTGATGACCTGACCGGAGACTCGTGATCATATAAGTTACTATCCAAATGAAGACACTTTGATAGTGTAAAGGGGCACAATTAATAAATATGCTGAGACATCAAACATAAAACAAAATGTGCTGGGCACCTAGAAGAATGGTCACCTTATAACATCTCCCAGTTGCCTTTCCTGCAGAACAGACTTTTGAGGGGCAGTGGAAGCAAATGGCCCATCTGCAGAGGCGGGGCTTTCCCAGTGGGGCTCTGTCCAGGATTTCTGCTCCAGAAGCATCTGCCTGGGGCACAGTTGTCACTGCACATGGAACCTACAAGGACAACAACGGCAAAGCAGGTCAGCTATCTAATTCAGATTTAACTCCTTTGACCAAAATCTACTTTTTTTTCTGAATGAGGTGCTAACTGCAGATAATGTTTATGGAGGTGAATTTCTTAGGGAATTATATAGCCAAAGGGCACCAAGTGGAAAAGGCAGGACACTTGTTAGCCATAGCACTTGGGTTTTTGATTTGTTTTAATTGAATTTATTGGGGTAATATTGGTTAATAAAACTATACAGGTTTCAGGTATACAATTATACAATACATCATCTGTACACTGTACTGTGTGTTTACCACCCCAAGTCAAGTCTCCTTCCATCACCGTTTATTCCGCTTTACCTCGGCTGAGACTCAGCCCACTGGCCTGGGAGAGGAGCAAAAGCAAAGGTTTGCTGCCACCTGCTGGTAAATGTGAGTACCTAGTAGCAAAAAGGACAGCAGCCGAGCTCAAGGTACTTTTGGTGCTTCAGGTCTCCAGGAACCCAGACTCCTCAAACGACCTATATCAGAGCTGAATAATGGGGCTGTCATTTCAAGTATTTAGTCAACAAATATTTACTGTGAACCTGCTGCACCCGAAGGCAGGAGAGAGATAAAAAAACATTAAGATGAAATTCTTGCTTATGATGGGCTTAAATCTATTTCACTACAGAACAGAGATATTGTCCAATACATCTTTGTACCTTCAAAAAAAAAAAAAGAGCTTAGCTCTTGACATATTTAAATTATTAGGTGTTTACCAAGTAACAAGCATATTCTAGTAATTTCTCTCTTTGTTTTTATTACAAAAGCATAAAGTGGCACAGAGAAGCTAATCCTGAAGAAATTTATAAAGAGGGATTATATTTATTGCTACATCTCTCTTCTACTTCCTTATGGCCTCTCCCTTTTCCCCACTGTTTCCACTGTATCTACGTACCCAGTGATCTCTTGGGGGGGATAAATCTTATATACTTACTTCTAAATTATAACAAATCCTTTCCAAGTGTGTTTATATTAAGGACTTGGAGAGAGAGAACAAGCAAACACAGGGGGAGAGAGCAAGCCTACTATTTACAAACTGGTTAAACAGCACAATACCATGAGGTATCAAATAGATTTTCTGGTTTGGGGATTTTTTCTTTAACCTCAACTGCTGATGTTGAGACTACATCAAGCTTTAAGCCATAAACCTGAACTTGACCGCCTCTCCCACCCCCCCACCCCCCACCCCCTGCCCAGGCTTCAATCCTGGCTTCTTCTTTTAGTAATTACATAAGTATCCTCAGGCAAATTATTTTACTTCTCTGTGTCTGTTTCCTCTCTTATAAAATGGTGATATCACCTGCCTCAGAGTGAAAGACACTTTGAAAGTGTAAGGGGGGACTGTATTTATAAACATTCTATTTTCCAATGGAAATCAGAGAATTTGACGACTTAAAACATGTCAAGCAGAACAGTGTCTGGTACATAGTAAGCACTCAATGAATTGTTGGTGCTGGCACACACTTCTATATCTGTGTTCCCACTATGCCCCTTCTGTCTATAATCAAATAATCAGGGAATGAACTACATCTTCTGTGGAGGGTTCAATGACCAATGGTCAGGGGAAGCTGGAACCTACAATAGTGGCCGGTGTAGCGCAGTCTAGTCTAAAATAACCTCCACACAATTGCCTACCACTTGCCTCTGGGGTGTCGATCTTGAGAGTCTGTGAATCACAGGATACATGAACTGATCAAAAAGCAAACCCCCATGAAGTGACAAATGGGTCCTTTTAACTGCTGGTGTCCATTAGGGAGACAGATAGAGTCAAACAGAAATAAACTCCAGGGTCAGGCTTTCAGCAGTGGGAGAGATCAGACAGCTTTAGATATAATCTGGCTGAATGCCATTCCCTCCCCTCCAAAACCCACAGAGGCTTCTGAAACCAGTCCACCTCTGCAGTATATATATATATATATATATATATATATATATATATATATATATATATATATATATATATATATATATATATATATATATATATGTATTTCATAAGCAGGAACTACAATAAGCATCTCATAGAATCAGAAAGGGGATGCCTGGAAATCCCAGTTTTACCATCCCAGTACGGACAAAGACATGCAGTTGGTAAACACTAAATGTAAAGTTTAAGCCTAAGACAGTTGCAGACAGGGAAACAGAATGTTCTGGAATCTGTAAGCTGCCCTGATCCCAGCAGGTGGCCTGTTGAAGGTGAGCTGTCTCAGACCACAAGCAGGAGAAAATGGGGGCGGGAGCAGAAAGGCCATGTCACAAAAGGAAGGAGACACATGGAGAACCAGGCATGAGACATCGCCTCTGAGCTAGGGTTTCTTCAGACCGTAAGGGGGTAGGCTCATATTGTAGTTGCAACTTGGTGGTATTTGTAATGTGGTTTTTTTTCCCAGTTTATTTACACCTTTTAAGACACATGGACATCAATCTTTCCAAGGTTTCTTTTGATCTCCATCACTTACATGATCTTTATAAAATCCCAAGTTTAAAATAATTCCTTTAAATTTAAAAAAGATCCCTAAAACAAGGCCATTCCTGTTTGGGGATGTTAGCTCTTTTGTCAGCTCCTTTCTGCGCCCCAAATGCAATTTGTAGCTTATCAGACTGATAGAGCGTAATGACCCAGCGAGACAGTGGTATTCTGACCCAGGGAGCGTCGCAGAAATTGGTTATCAGAATGACATGAAAAGAGAAAAGTAAAAAACAGTGCCTAAAAAAAACCATCAACTCCATGGTTTCTGACTCAATATTAATCTCTTAACAATTTGTCCTGACATTGCTTTTTACATAATGAAGGTCTACGTCCCTTCTTGGGTCACTTGAAACAGGATGACAGACAAGAACAAACCTTTCATTCCCAATTCTATTGACGTCACCCACATAATAGCTGTCAGTCACCTACCATTTCACCACCTTCACCCAAAATTCTGATGTTTTTTATGTTAAATTTTATATTACACTATATTTTCCATGACTGTAGCAATGTTTCTAATGAAGGCAGGTACCGGAAATGTGGGGGCAGGGGAGCCCCAGACTCTGCGTTCTCCTTGTTATCACACAGAGGAGCAAACGTGGCCTTGAGAAGGCAGGTCATCCTACTTTATGGTCATTGAAAATAACGCAGGATAAAGGAAAAACCCTTCAATTTAGACTGAGCATGAATTTCCAGTTTGATAGTGTGAGGTCGAAAATGTCCACTAATGAATTGCTCAGTCAAACTTGGTTGGTGAATACTCTCGACCTGAGGCAGGACCAAGGAGATCTCAGGCTAGCGTTTCTCTCCTGACCTAGATAAGGTCTAGTTAATCACCTGCGTAGCTGTCCTGCACATCTGAGATAAATCGCTCAGAAACTGCCCTTCGGCACCTGCACATCAGAGCCGAGACACCGCATGTCACCATGTGGCCGTCAGGGGCTAAGAAAAAGGGAGACTTGAGATCTCAGATCTAACATTGTTTCCTTCAGAGAACACAGAGGAAAGATGCTAAGATAAAATTATTCCGATGGAAGAAAAAGAAAAGTTGTGTTAACCTTTCACTCCGTCTTACTAATGAGAACAGCCATGAAACCCTCGCCCCCGGCAGGATTCTAACCGTGACACCGTATTGATCGTGAAGGGGCTGTGAAGCTGTGAGGTCTTTTGAGCATTTTTTTTTTGTTGTTTGGTTTTTTTTTTGCTGCTCTACATGAGTCCACTTTTGAAAACTTCTCTCCAATGTCCTGTTCTTTCTCATTCCCCAATTATTGCCTCTTACTTACAGAAAAATGTATAAAGTGGGGGTAATCTAATCACATGAGGGATTAGAAAGGATCTATACTGATTTTTTTTTTTTGAGATCTACACAATTCAAAGGCCTGAAATGTCAGCATAACTTGTCCCTTATCCTAGTGAGCATGTGTTGAACTGAAAAGAGAGAATACATATATGGCTAGGGAAGGCCTGATAGAACCTAAAAGTGGAAGAATGTTCTAAAGATTTTTAAAGGGGCACAAGAAAGCAAGGAAGACAATCTCTGCAATCTTTAATAGTTGGCAGTGAATAAAGAATTCCACAACGAGGTAGCATTGATCAGTTCACAGTGACATTAATTCAGGAAACCGACTGGGAGGTCCTTGCTCACAGAGGGTCCGATCAGCTGTTTGGGACCTTGTCTGTGTGAACTACCAGAGGAAAGAGATTCCCGCTCCAATCCAGAACAGCAAGTGTCCGAAAGCCACCGGCTGCCCCAGCTGGCATGGGGAGAGAAGCTTACTGACGGCTTATCCGGCTTCTGTGCACTGATAACCAAGCTACATGCTCTACATTTTTATTCTCTGAGACGGCTATTTTTGTCTAACTGTCCCTTCGTCTGAGCATTCTCTGAGCTTTTATCTATTTTTGCATTTACTCATTTAACCAAGGATTAGACAAGATGCTGTGCAAAGGGCAGGGAAGGATTAAAAGATTCAGAGCACATGCTTATGTGTCTCATAACCTAATAGACAGATAATTCCACTGTAGAAAGAAAATCATTCCTATCACGGATAAATAGATAAGACAGACAATTAAGAGCATAGGCAAGTGCCTCCGTCAACCTGGGAAATGAAGAAGGTGTCACACAAAGAGGAAGAAATGTTTGAACTGAAAGTTGACCGTGAGAAGACTGTGTCAGGTCAACGGCAGCGGTGAGCCAGGCCATGTTCGGTCGAAGGATCCCCACAGGGCTCTCCAAAAGCGCAAGAGGACAGAGTTCTTCAGGGAACTCTGAATTTGGCGACCACCCTCACCGTTTTTCTGTTCCTTCTTTGGATGAATTGTGATGAACAACAATCAATTTCATAGAACTATCCAAATGAATTCACCTAATGTAACAGGGTGAAAGCGTTGGACTTAGAAGGCTCCTTTTCTGACCATCATTGGTGGTGACTCCGTGAGCTCGGCTTGCGGGTGCAGTGAGGCGCAGCAGCCCTGGAGATTCGCACACGTGCCATCAGAGGGGGGCGGGGGGACAGGGGCCAGGATTTAGGAGCCTGAACTTTGGAGCGGGGAGGCCTGCAGGTACTGTGTAGATTAATGATACTGTGAGGTCCTTAGCGTGATATGTGGCACCAAAAAAAAAGTACTTAATAACTATCAGGTACTATTACCAGTACTTCTTTATTAAAACTATTATTATTTGGAAGTTTAAAATTATACTGTGATAGTTATAAATTTTGGTATCCATTAAGACATTTAATTCTACATGACAAGGGTGTGAGTTAAGATGAGTAATATAAAATATTTAATGATATTTCAAAATACCTTAAATATACAAATCTATGCAAATCATCATAAAAAATTCAGAGACCACAGATTATATATTTATATAATTTACCTTTCATTGAATGACAGATATTTGTGAATGGATTTTTTAAACGTAGCTTCCTAAGGAATTTTCACTTTTAACTACATTTCCTTATTAGTTTGACAATATCTAGCAGTGAAAGATGTTCTATCTCAGCTTGTACATTTGTCCTGTTTATATTAAATGAGTATTATTATTTGGCTGTCTCACCCAAAAAATTTCTGAAGAGGCCAGATAGTTTAAGTCAAAAGCAAAAGTTAGTCTTTCTATTGTAGGTGTATCATTAACTCTAAGAAACAAATTTTAAATTGCCTTGTAATTTTGGAGAAAAAAATATGTCAGTCATCGGAATAATAAGTTCGATAAAATGGGGAAAAATCAGATTTTCCCCCATTTTAACATCAGTTGGTAAATAACCGTTCACTGTCATCAAATAAGAAACTGAAACTGATGACCGGACTATGGCGATGGAAATAGATCGTGTTTCCACCGAGTAGTTCCGACCGACGGGCTGGGCAGGCGCGCTGCGCCCTGCGCTGGAATCTGTGAGTGGAAGGGCGGCGAGCCAGTGTTCAGTAGGGGCCTCAGAGCCCATACACGGCCCGTGGTTTTCTGGGGCCAGGAAGAGAGCAACGCGAGAAACAGGCAGAAACCACGGCCCTCCTGTGGCCCACATTCCAAGGTCGTTCTTTTTCATCGCACCTTAAGCTCCTTCACCCTGAGAGTTAGACAGATTTGGACGGGGCGCAGGCAGGCCACCCAGATCCTGCTTCAAGAATGGAAGGCGGGACAAAGGGCACAGACTGCCAGTTATAAAGTGAGTAAGTTCTGGGGACCGAATGTAAGCACAGAGATTATAGTTAATAATACTGTATGACATACTTGAAAGCTGAGTAGATCTTAAATGTTCTCACCACAAAAAGTAGTAATTATGTAACATGATCGCGGTGTTAGCTAATGCTCTGGCTGTAATCATTTGGAGATATGTAAGTAGCAAATCAACATATATTATACCTAAAACTCACACAGTGTTATATGTTCATTAAATCTCAGTAGAGCTGGGAACAAGGTAATGATGTAATATATTGCACCTACATTATATACATATATTATACCTAAAACTCACACAGTGTTATATGTTCATTAAATCTCAGTAGAGCTGGGAACAAGGTAATGATGTAATATATTGCACCTACATTATATACATATATTATACCTAAAACTTATACAGTGTTATATGTTCATTAAATCTCAGTAGAGCTGGGAACAAGGTAATGACATAATGACGCGTTTATTTCCTCCGCTGCTGGGAGCGCAGCTGCCACCCTCTTTGGCGATTCGAGCTGGCTGATGATCCCTGCTTCGCCTAACATCAGACTTCCTTCTGGAGCAGCTCACAGCCAGAGACTGACTAGCACTGTACCTTAGGACCAGGGACACGCCAGCTTCAGGGCTCACCGTGGGGCCAGTGGAGGCCTTCATGGCCCTGTGTTAGGGCTGAACTTCCCTTTCCGCTTCCTTTTCTTCCTTAAGAACTGATCCCATGAGCGTTACCAAGAACATTCTCTATTCAGCCTCCTGTATGTCTTTCTCTGTTTTACAGTTGGCATCCCAGGAAACCCAACATTTGCATCAGGAGTGAGAAAACAAAGGCCCAGGAGAATTTCTAACTGCATCACCAGCCCGCCCACCTGCGGACAACGAGGACCCATCTCTGCCGACAGCAGCAGCACCAGCACTGCAGCCCCTGGCCCGCAGTAACCGGGCCGTTGTTGGAAATTTACAGGTTGTGAACAAAAATGGCTGGGAGGGAATGAGTTAGTTGGATTTGGAGGGAAAGTGGGGAAAATAGCAACTACAAGAGGGGCAGAAATAGAGCTGCTGCCACCTGTTGATGTCCTGGACAAAAATAACAGAAAAGCTGAGAGGGATACATTGGCAATTAACAGCGAAGTATAAAACACATGTGCTTCCTTGGTAGTGAATAAAATGATCTTACCTCCCCAGCAGGAGGGCAGAGAGAGCTGCGAACCCACCCGGAGCAGTCACGGTTCAGAGATTAAACGCCCAGCCAAGGCAGCGAAGCTCTGCCACAGTCGGGGCCCTCACTTGAAAAGAATGGGATGCTGAGACACAGGATGGAAACATCTGGGTTGACAGGTTCAAAAACACTGAACCACCAGGTTTTTGTAAACTCTGTACGCCTGCAGAAGCGCCGCAACCCTCCCAGTGCAGGGCCGACCCTCTGCTTCTACTTAAAAACCTTGCAGAGATCTCACTCATGCTAAAGAACAGGTGCCCACTCCTGAGCTGCCCCCACTCTCCCCCCTGGCCACTTGATCAGTAACTATGGTTAAATCACAACCCGACTCAGCGGGAGACATGCTGGAAGGGAAGGGACAATACCCCCGAGACACTGCATGGGGAAGTAGTAGCCAGAAAAGTATAAATAGGACTAGGTTTTTGAGTGGACCAAGGTGTGTACAACATAAATTTGAATAGAAGAGTTTATTGCTGTGGGAATAACTTTTCATGATACAGCATTTAACACTCTGACAAGGCCCCTAGGGAATGGTGCAGACACATGGCTGGGTGGCCCCTCAGAAGCATGAGAAGGGTGACGGCCCACACAAAGTGAGAGAAACACCACCGCACTGTTCCAGATGGCAGAAAGGAATGTGCTGTGGAAAGGCAGAGAGTCCACCAGATCACTTCGTGTCACAGAAGAGATGAAGAATATACCACTTACCAAAGCAACAAGAATGTCTGCTGAGCATCACGAAGAGAGCTGGTGGCAGCCCCCCTGCATGGGCCAGGGCAGATGACAAATGCAGGAATGGGCTCACGTCTGATAGCAAAGGGCAGGCCAAACTTCCGAAACAACCAAGGCCGTGTCAGCACTGAAGCCAGGTGAGTGGAAGTGCTGTGATGAGTGGCAGGGTCACGGTCATAGCACAAGGAGCCTGCCAGCTGCGGGTTATGGAGATGGTTAATAGAAAGAAGCTTCAGTTGAAAAATAAAAATTATTTTTTTAAAAAAAGAGCTTCTCTAATAGTGAACTAGAGGAGCAGTCAACAAAGGTGCTTTTCAACCTGTAAAATGAAAAGAAATTCGAGATGGCTAATCCGAAGTTTGAAGACTGTGCCCCCAAGGCGCAGTCAGGATTCCTGCATCAGTGTCCGGACCTGAGCCGGGACTCAGAACCAGCCCCACTGATTGGAAGAGAAGCCGTGTCTCCAGAAGGAAGACCCTGCAGCACCGTGGCAAGCATCGCAGATGGATTCTCCCTGTTTTTTTCCCAAAGAGACCTAGGCCATTGATTCAGAAAACTGTACACTTGAGAAAGGGAAATCCAAACATTTGAAGGACTGTTGACAAGAGTTTGAGTTGACAGCGACTCTTGGATATGTGAAGCGTTTGCATCCAATGACGGATTGGCACAGGGCTACCACATGCTCAGGACCCCTGCCCCGAACTCAGGAGAATTCTGATGGGCCACCTAGGTCTGGGCTCCCCATGTGTTTGACTGAGGCAAGAGTACCTTGTATCTCATCTCCTCTCTCTGCCCAGTTTGACTTCTTTCCTTCCCACTGTGTGTGTTGATTGAGAAAGTACTTCATACCGAATATCCTGCAAACCAATCTCAGAGTCCACTCCCAGGTCACCCAACCTGCACCGTTGGGCGAGTCCAGAAAACGGGAGGGAAGCGAGAGTTTGCTAGTGCAGCAGACCTTCCATTTGCTCCTCCTGGACTGTTCTCCCCACTTCTTCCCACTCTGTTCCCTGCCTTATGAACCGTATCATCCAAGCCCCTTTGCTCACTGACTTCTCAAGGGAGACCAACAGGAAAATGAAGGGTAGAAGAAAGCAATCAAAATATTTATGACCCAGGTTCCCCACAGCCTTGCCTTGTGGCTGCACGTCTCACTGAAGACCTTACCTCCAGGGGGCGTCCCCTTCTATGCCCACAGTTTGCCCTAATTGTCTCCCACCTCCTCTCTTCTACCTTGTCCCTTTGGATATAGGAATATAATTGGCTCTTGTCTATTGCTAGCCCTGGGAACTTCATTTTTCTTTTCAGGAGTGTTTCCTGTAATCTTGCCCATGCCTTTGTCAAGGGCTCCCTTACTAAATTCTTCCTAATTAAGCCACATGACCACGCAGTGTGTTTTCTGCTGTGCCCCTGACTGCTGCCGACCAGCTTGAGCCACATGGCACAGGAATGCAGAAACCAAGCCGATGTGGGTTCACACATCCAGCTGCATGACCTGAAACAAGTGATTTCACCTGTATGAGCCTTGGTTTCCTCACCTAGCACTCAAGAGAGCAATGACGCCTACCTGTGTCAGGATGCTTTCAGCTCTAAATTTTTTTTAGATTAAAAAAAAGTCTAAACCAAACTGAGCAAAAGGACAGTCACATTTACCTCGTACAGTAGAAATTTGGAGGTCACAAGGACCCTAAGTGAAGTACAGTAGGGCTCTGGCACAGTGTCACTGTAATTCTCTTGCTTTGTCCCCCTCTGTGCATTGGTTTTGTCTTCCAGCTCCTTCCTTCACTGCTGAAAGAAAATCATGAGCATCAGCAGCAGGAACATGCTGCCTGTTCCTTCAGTGGGAGAGAGGGAACCTCCTTCACTCAAACCATGGAGTAAGAGCCTTTCCTTCAGTCTGACTGGATCAACCTAATTTCTTTGACCACCCTTTTATTGTTACAAATTGCTCTGATTGGCCAAAGGCTACAGGCTGAACCAATCATTGGCAAGGAGAATGACATGACCGAGATTAATTTCAACTAATTAGGATCCATCCCTGGAGCTGAGCTATCATGGGCTGCCTGAGTTTCACAGGCTCCCTGAACAGGTATCTTCGGGGAAAAGGGTTCAGATGAACACCATCCCGTGGAGAGCAGGCTTGGGCTGGTATCGCTGTGTGCAGAATGCTGCTGTGTTCCTCGTTGTTCTCCATTTTTATAATAAAAAATGACAGAGCACTCGATGTATGGTGATGAGTGTCAACTAGATTTATGGTGACAATTATTTCACAGTATATGCAAATATTGAATCCTTATGTTGCACACTTGAAACTAATATAATGTTAGATGCAAAGTATATCTCAAAAAGTTCCTAATATTAAAAATTATTAACAAATAATTGATTTTGTCACTAGTTTGTCAGAGCAATATACTTGTGATGTGTATGCTTTTCTACATGCATGCTAAATACACTTGCAATTTTTTAAAAACCCAACCGCACATTCCTTATGAACTACTAATATCTTTCATTTCCTGCCCCAAGGCAAGCTTATCAAAGAAGAACACACCACCCCCACACCATCCTCTCACTCCGCAGTCCACACTCGTTGGGTTGCCTGCACCACCACCCCCTCAGAATCACCCTAGTTATGCTTCCAGTGACGTCCATGTTCTTACGCCGACAGACGCAGCTCAGCCCTCGCTTATTTGACTTCTGAGAAGCCTTCCACCTGGCAGACGTCTCCCTTGTTTGGCTTCAGTGGCTCTACATCTCCCGGTTTTCCTGCTACAGCTCTTGTCATGCCTTGGGACACTCTGCTTATTCCTCCTCCTCGACAAATCTTCTAAATGCTGGAGTCACCGAGGGAGCTTGTTAAAACACAGATTTCTGGGCCCCGCTCCCAGAAATTCTGATTCGCTAGGTCTGGGATGGAGCCCAGGGAATTTGCATTTCTGAGTTCCCAGGTGCTGCTGCTCATCTAGAGAGACCATTGAGGATCACTGTCCCACTCAACTCCCTTCTAACCCAGATCTATATATTTGACAATACTATGTGCATATTTCCCAGACATTACAGGTGCTACTTGTCTAAAGCTGATGTCATAGCCTGGTACATCTCTTTCTCTTCCAGTCAGCTATGTCTGATTACAGACAACTACTTGCTAAAGCCAGGCATGTGGATGCCATCCTTGATTAACCGCTCCCTCTCCCTCACTCCCCATGTAATCAGTTACTCGCGTTTGGCTCTTCCACCTCTTACATAGCTCTCAAATCCATCCCATTCATCTCCACCACCAAAACCTTTGTCCAGAAGACTAATCTCCAGCATCCATATCCTGAGCCTTTCTCAACATATCTGCCAGTGATCTTCTCTAAATCAAATCTGATCCCATTATTTGCTTATTATTTTCTCATTTTAAACCTTCACATAGTCTTCCAAATGCTCTTAGAAAAACTCGAAGTCCATGGTGTGGTGTACAGGCCGGAGATCCTCTCCGGCCTCATCTCACGCCCCTCTCCACCAGGCACCAGCTCTCCTGGCCCCGCTCTCAGCTCCTCTTGGGCATTCCGCCCCGCCCTCCTGGGTCCCTGTGCACTGCCTTCCTCCCTGCCTGGCTCCCTGACCCTCCTCCCTTCACCAAACTAACTCCTAGTTTTCCTTGGCTTCCCAAACTAGATTGTTTTAAAGTCTGTAAGAACACACGTGTACCTCTTATAAGAAATGTACTTGTCCTTTATGATACTTTTGAAATTACTGTTAATAATTAAATGACACTTCATTCACTGCCGGGCCCTGAAAAGCATAAACCATGAGTGTTTTGTTTGTTGTGAATTCCAAATGTAGTCAGCACTCAATAAATTCAAGAGAAGAATAAATTGATATGTTTGGGAGCACAAAAGAGGTAGCTAGTATCTCTGGACCAAGAAAGACCAATAGAAGCTGGGCAGAGGATGAGATATTTGAGTTGAGTAGAGTCTTAAAGATGCACAGGAGTTTACCAGGTGAATAGGGACTGGTACAGTTTTCTCAGAGTGATAGTCCCCAAAGAGTGACAAGATTCTTATCATCTCTCTCGTCCAAGGTATTTCTTCAATGACTGTAAAGAAGCCTCAGGCTCTCCTGAAGGGTGGCCATCCTTCCAGAAACTTTTGTATTAAAATTCAAATTATGCTATGTTTATGCAGGAAAGAGGCTGGCCACAGGGAGAGGCAGGTGAGCGGTTTGCAAGGTACACCGCCAGTCCTGTCCTCAAAGAAGTGAAGAGTCTCCTGCCTGTACATCAGGGAGAACCCAGTGAGGTGACCTACGGCCAAGCTGTGCTGAGAAAGATAGAGTAAATGTGTTAGCTTAAGGGTTAAAACAAGACTTAGTGGATGCGAGTGTATTTTCACCTTTTCAAGGAGCAGGATTTGCAACTTCACTGCACCCTTGTCAATGTCTACCCCTTTTCTCAGAGGCATGTCATAAACAGCTCATGCCAAGATAGAACCTGTGGAGTTTTGGCCTTGAATAAATTATGCTTTATAGACAAAAGTTATATCATCACTTCCCCATTGCTGTCGCTCTTCTGTTTTGGTAGACCCACAAACAATTCCGGAAACTACCCGTGCACCGCGCAGAGCAGACTTTTACACGGTGAAACATCGCCATCTAGTGTAGAAGAGCTTGTGCTGCAGCATGCCACCCAAAAGAAACTGACCGTAGGATCCCAGAATCACAGGTCACGCCCCGCCGGGAGCAAAGTTAAAAGTCTTATCATGCTGGGTCCCTTTTAACCTGGTAATGCCCCCTTTCAGGAATTTATTCAAAGGAGCGTATTCTCAAGCTGAGGTCCACAAACCACCAGATATCATTCAAGACACAACAGGCTTCTAAATTCTCAATTTTGTGAAATGATCTTAAATACCAGTGAATGGGAGCATGCAAGATTTATGCCTTTCATATCAGAGGGATGTTGGGAACAGCGAAACAACTGAAAGACAGATGCTGTCCAACAATAGCGGCTTTGTGAAGCAAATTGTGCAACATTTTACAATCACAAAAATAATAGTAGGGAAGAATATTTAATGGTTTGAAAGCATTTCATAAAATACAATATGTGCATATGCATGTGTGCGCATGTGTAAAAATCAGCCCAGTATCATCCTACCCTTGGAGGGAGAGAGACAGACATGGAGAGGGAGGGGACAGAGAATGCACCAAAATGCAGACAGTGATTAAATCTCAGTAGTGAATTAAAAGTAATTTTATTTTATCCTTTTTTTACCTATATTTTTCAGGTTTTCTACCATAAACATCAGTGTTATAACTGAGTTCCTCATGTTTTACCAGTAAAAACAAAAGCACCGATCCAACAAAGAATTTGTGAGCACAAACGACTTCCCTGAGACTCTGAGCTCACATCTGCACCCAAAACCATACTGTAGAGCGCAGGGGGCAAACACAAGGCCTGTGGGACGAATCTGACCCTCCACCGTGTTTTACCCGGCCCAGCACCTTGTTTCTACCCTGTGGCAGCGCCAAGCTCTCGCTTAACTGTTAAGGAGTAGTTACATGTATACAGTCCTAAAGTTACATTCAGCCTTTTGAAGGCAACCCCGAGGCTGATGTGGTCCCCGTGAAAATGAGTTTGACACCCCTGTCGGGGGAAGAATTCAATCTCAGTCATCTGGGAAGACACACGCTCAGTCGCACGAAAGCAGCTGTGGGGCCAGGCAGCGAACAGAAGCAGGGAGGCCCACTCCGGTCCCAGGTGAGGTTAGCACTGTCCCAGCCTGGGTGTGACCCCTTCGGGTCCAGCTGTTTCAGAGTGGGGGAATATTCGGTGCAGCCAAGGCTCCCCGTGGCTGTAGCCCTGACTCCCACACGCTGCACCCGAGCAGTACACCTCTGCCTGCTGTCTTCCGCATTGACAGACCTCCGCTCCCCTTCCCAGTCCAAGGGAACTCTCCTAATCACAGTTTTCAGAAAATGCACCATTTTGTCCCAATTTAACATCTGGAATGGACAAAGGTATTTTCCCTTGCACTCATCTGCCAGATATATTGGTCTGCCACTGGATGGGTGAAGCTTTAGTGCTGGGCAACCCCTGAGACTTGATCCTTCCATGCAGCAGGGCAGACGTTGTAACTGGGGACCTGACTGTGAAATGGAGCACAGGTCCCTCCCCCCACCCCACCCCTGCCCAGCACTACGGCAACACCCTCAGTACCTGTAGGAAAACATCAGAGACCTATAACCTGGCCTACACAGATAATGAAATCGATTGGATTACATCAGGCTTTAAATCCTAGAGAAAAGTATATATATTTTTGGTAACTTTTTGTCCCCCTTTGTTCCTACCATTGGTGCTTTTTGCCCTTTTGGATGGTGTCACTGTAATTTCTAATACCATGCTCAGCGACACTGCATATTTCCTTTTGTGTTAGAAAGGCTGCTTCTTTTCACTCGCGTCCCATGTTTGCAATCTAGGCTCTAGGGAATTTTAACATTTGCTTTGGCTGTGAACGTTGCATGTCGGAAGGCTCACCCATTGTCACCGATTCCAGAAGGCTGAAGGGGGCCGTCATGTGCTGTGTCACTGTGATTCGAATCGGCCCGCGCCTGGAGCCCAGAAGACGGTAAACGCCGCTGACGATGGGCTTTGAATACAAACACTACCAAAACCTGCATGTACGGTCTGAACGTAGCTCGGGTTGCCAGTCTTTGCATTTTTGAAAAAGCACTCTGTAAGATACTAAGACCTTCATACATTTTAATAATTTATAAAAATGATTTGAAAATGTCATAGACTCTACCACTGTCTCAGTTTTATCGTCACCAAAATAGCAGGAAACCGAACTGAGAGACATTAATCAACTGGTCCTACTCATTCATTCAACAGATACCGAGCGCTTACTCTGCGCCAGGCTGACCGCGTGGCATTGAAGAAAACACAGACGCTGCTCCTGGGGTCACCGGGCTCATGGTTTCTTGGGGAAACCCACATTTAGAAGGCGGGGCTACAGGAGTTCCACGTGGCTCCCAGGCAGGCCCCGAGTCCGTCAGCCTCTACTTCCCTTTGACTTTTGTCTGGAAGGTCCACCTGTGATCTGAAGCCGAGCCTAGTAGTTTGCTCCTCCCTGTTCAGGAATAGGGTCTGGGTTGGGTTCATTGTCTAAAGAGAGCGAGTCAGAACTGACAAGACACAATCCCAACTTTGATTTGAGTTGTCAGAGAGGAGAAAGCTCGCTTCCCGCTGGGCTGACAAGTGAATTTGGGAAGGGACTTGACTGCCACCTTGCAACCGCAGGGTGGAGCCGTTGAGAGTGGGGACGGCACGAGGGGGTGGGGGGTCGCCTGGCGCAGACCGAACAGAAAAACTGGCGCCTGCCTCGTCCTCTGGGCCCCCACAGTTTCCCCTGAACCAGCTCTGATTCCAACATTTGTGTATCGCTTGAGCCAACGTGTTCCTTGTGCAGACTGTGTGCAAATGTCCAAATGGACAGGTGAAGTTCAGCATGCCACAGAGACTTACAGTCACCGGAAAAGCGTTTCCTTAAGTTTCTGGTTCACCAAACCAAGTGGGGAAGGGGCGGAACGACCCCAGAAGACACAACAGCACACAGGCCAACAGAGCGGGGAGCCCCGCCATCACCTGCCACAGGTGTCATCCACATGTGTATGAGGTTGTCACCGTTACGTGCGATCCTCACTTTCAAAGGAAAAAAATGTTATGAAACTGCTGAGCAACCCTATCATTCTTAATGAGAAAGGATGAGAAGTCTGTGTGGTAAAGAAGGAGAACAAAGAGGAGATAAAAGTAAATAAATCAGAAGCAAGCCGCACAGAAAGCTTGCATACACGAGACTCCCCGTGCAGGGCTCCTTGCCCAGAGCAGACCGCGGGACGGCACATGCACTCGCCCCACGCGTGCGCGTGTGTGGACGCATCCCCACGAGGCTCCCACCGCCGCAGCGGCGACTTCGCGGGCCGTCGCTCACGGAGAGACACGAAAGCGGTGCTGCCGCGGCGTGGCGGTCTGGGCACCTTCCGATGCAGCAGTACAACCGTTTTGAAAAACAATTTGAGAACATGTATCAAGATGCTTATAAACATTAACTTAATTTACCATAGCAATTCCCCTCCTAGAAATCTGTTACAAGAAAGCTGATGAGGCTTGATATTCAACACTGATCACATCGCCATTTGTAATATCAAAAAATTAAAATAATTTAAATTTCCAACAAAACGCCAATATTATTGTACTTCTAATGAATAAATAGTTTAGACCAGAAAATATTTATCAAAAGTTAATAACAGCAGAAGAATCCATTTTATTATAATGACAGACGGAAGGAGCTGGTACAAATTTGCCCGGGTGCTGTAAACCTGACCCTAGGAAACAAGCTATGTTCATTTCAGTTTCTTCGTTGATTCATCTTTTAATTTGTAGGAATAAATGAGAAATAGATTAAATGTATTTCCCAGTGAGACTCATCTTAGCTTTCCCAGTGTGACTAAAGTAGTCAGCTCAATTTTCCCCTAAGTTTTCAGGCTATTTAATGTGTTCAGCCCCCACGGGTGGTGGTGTTTATGTCCCGAGCCCTGGTCGCCGGCTCTGCTGGACCCCGGCCGGGCTGCCGGCAGGCTGCTAACAGTGTGGTCTTCCACTCTTGGAAACCTAAAACCACCAGCTGAATAAGCCTGGAGAAGCCTGCTGAATAAGGACATGCGTGTGGCTCCCTCTGCGCAGTTGTCTCACCTGATAACCAGCCACCCATCAGACCCACGTGGGAGACCATCTTCACCCTCAGCCAACCTGTGAGCTGCCTGCAGACGCACGAGCCAGCCCGACCAAGACCAGGGGAGGCAAGTCCAGCCACGCCGAGCTGCCCGGCTGAGCTGCAAAGTTATGAGCAGTAACAACTGTCTGAGGCTTAAAGGTGCTACATTTTAGGGTGATTTGTTAAACAACAATCATCTGATACAAAAGGTGACATTTTCTAAGACTTTATATACCTGAGAAGATGGTCATGCCTCTTTATTACTTGACCATCAGTCTAGCTGACATTTAAAATTCCTGACTTACAAGTTCATCTCTCAGTACTCTGTATATACTGTTCTATTATGTACCGGCATTATATTTTACAGATTTGCCGTCTTTTATGATTTTATACTTATATCTGAATGCTTATGTATTTATGAGTATTTATCTTTATAATAAAGCATATTTCATGATTGGAATTTTGTCCACTTTTCCTCAAACGTAATAAGCCCTTCTAATCTGTATGCTTAAAGTACTCTTTTAGTGGTATCTTTTAATATCACATCTGTTCCAACTATTTATTCTTCATGAAATATTTGCATTTTGAAGTTTCTTATGCTATTATATGTCCTCTATAAAAATTCTTTTTCATAATATTTAAACTCTTTTAACTTTTGCCTTGGCATTATGGGAGAAATCATTAAATTTGCTTTTGTTTTACTATTCCGATTATTGATTTCATGTTGACATTCTGCTCTATTTCTAATATTGATATTAATCTGCTTTATGTCTTAATTGTCAGATAAGCTCTTTTCATCCCACTCAGCTCCACCTGCACTTTTAACTATTGACTTTTGAGTTCATATGATTATCTTTTCTTTGTAACTTGTTCTCTTCTTATAGCTTTCTGCTCCTGTTTTATTGATGCTACCTCTTTCCATGTGTTACTTCTGGGACTAATTTTTTATAAAGTTTTTTTAACTGCAGAAATGAGTCATGTAAAGAGACTTCTATTTCTCGGAGTTGTAAGAGTTATGTAACATTTCTTTTATTCTGAGATCGTTGTACATATGGAACAACGCCCCCGCTGGAAGGAAAAGGTGTGGCGCGGGAAGGCTGACTGCCAAGGGCGGGAAGCCTGCATTTACAGACTGCAGCATAGGCCAAGTTACCAGTCGAGTTACCACTTTTTACAAAGGAAAAAAAAAAGCCTTTGTAAGATCTTTATAAACGTTAACAATTTATAGATGATTTGAAAATGTCAGACTCTACCACCACTACAATTTCATAGTTACCAAAAATAGTAGGAGATTGCATAGGGGTCTGTTCTTGTTTTCAGTTTACTTCTCTTGGAATAAGGAAAGATCCATCCTGACCCAGTGCTTGCCAACGCGTAGGGATTGTGGCTTAGCTTTAGTACGGCTCCTTAAAATGGAAACACATATTGATACACACAGCATGTAACTCAATATCCAGGGCTTGGGGATACTCCTTTATGATGACTCTTCTCAGATTTCAATGAAATCATGGGTCACTTCCTATTGCTGCTATTTGCTTCTCTAATATTGTGAGTCACTGGAGTATTAGGACTATTTTTGTTTTTGCCCCCACCAACCGCCTTATTATAAATTGGGACTGTATCTACAAGAATACAAAACAAACTTTGTTGCCACCTCCCTCCCCAAATATTCATTTCTTGTCCTGTTGTGATTTAGAGGTTTCAGCATCCAAATTAATGTGTCAACCCTGGCACTAATGAGGAAGGTTGAAACAGGAGGGAAGAGCAACAGTACTCAGATAGGAGAACAAGGACCCCAGTCAGAAGGCGGACAGTGAGAGACGGGTGACGATGGTTGGTTAAGTTTCAGGCGGCAAAAATTATTTGTCTTAGAAAATAGACAACATTTCCAGAAGCTGGAAACAGATAAGGCACAGTTTCGTTTTAAAGGTATTGAAAGGGCTCTGCATGTGTAATGGGGGCGGGGGCAGAGAGAGTTGTAGGGAGGAGTGTGTGCATGCCCTCAGAGTGGACATTGCAGTGGAAAGTAGGAACTAAGTCATGGAATTCTCGGCATGTGCCTTTCAACCCAGAAGTTTCTACCTGACACTGTTTCCTCCAAATTCAATTTTCTTATTACTTTAGGCTTTTACAAGTCTACTAAGGAATTGTTGAGATTATCCACTATCTAGAAACTCTTTAAGTTAACAATGACATGATATGCCTAAAAGGAAAATGTAGGTAAATTCAACCTCAACTGGTATCAGTGGAAGAGGATGAACAGAGATTTCATATTTTTAATACACTTAAATACTATCAATATGTTGAAATCACTGAAATCACTCATATTTTATGAATAATACTAACCGTTGCCAGGAAAACGTTCCTGTTCCATTTGGGCTCGCAAATGTCAACAGCAACCCAAGTCTGTCACAAATTGGCATAATATAATAATATTTCTGAAATATTACCAGATGTATTTTTCATTTCCGAAAATTCTTGCTCCACACAGTGAAGCTGAGGCATCTAGTGCTTCAGAGGAAGGACAGACAGAGCCAAACAACTATGAAGGAATTGTCCAACATCAACTTTTAAAGCAAAATTTCTAAAGCAGCCCAAGGAGAAAAAATAACCTCCAGTTACCAGAACCAGGCATCGGAAAGACAGGAGTCTCTGAACCCCATAGTGTCCCTTCAGATGCACCCTATTAGCCCTGGCTGATGCTTTTCTTCTTTTACCTAAACTAGTTGGCTTTCCGTCACATGAGGCAAAAAGAATCCTCACCAATATATTGCATTTTTTAAACGTGCTAAACTATAGCTTCAATCGCCAAGTGTTCAATAACAGAGTCTGTGTGAAAGGGCAGTGAGCTGAGCCCTGAGACTGAAATAAGAACGTCAGATCATGCATTTCCGTACCACTGACTTTCAGTACAAGACGGAGTGACCCATCGTTTTGCTACTTCCATTTTCATGGGTTGTTTCTAAAACCACATCTTTTCTTTGAAGCTTTTCCTGGCTTTAGATAATGCACATCCTTAATTGTAATCCTTCTATCTATTAACACAGTGTACTCAAAAATTTGTGTATAAAACTCTCACCTTATTTATTCATTTCATTTTGGCATATTTCCTGTGTTTACCTCTTTGAAGATTTGCTCCACGTTTGGCCACATTGGCAGCAGCTGCTCTCCATGACGATGCCTACAGAGACTGAGACTTGGATCTGTTTGCTTGGTCCTGAAAGCGCCTTGTCTGGCAGCACCTGCGCGTGTGCTGCGCTCCATTTTAGCACCCAGTCACTTACCAGGACTTCTGCTTGGTTGTTTTATTTAGACGTTAGCTTTTCATTTGCAACAGTGACCCTCTTGGGTCGTCAGCATTGAGTGAGCAGGGATTGTGTGCTCTGGCCACGGGCCTGTTATCATCCGAATACTGATTAAATACAGGCTTTCCTGAGTTTTGTGATGTGTGAGGTGCTTTGTAAAAGAAATTTAACAGACAGGTTCATGTCTGTTTATTTATTCATTCAAGAAATATGTATTTAGTTCCTGAGGATAAAGCAAAAAACTAAAGATAGTTTCTTTTGGGGACCTCAAAGTATAGAGAAGGAAAGAGACAAAAAAAAAATCATTGGTTACAAGAAAGAATAACAGGACTATAAAGCAATATGAATATCGAAGCATAATTCCTAAATTCTGTAGCATTTGTTAATGATAATGTTACAAAGCCACTGAGATAATGGCATAAATAGAGTATTATAATTTTGAAAAATGTTCCGATTTGATGAAGAGTTGAAGTTTCAGATTCCAAATCTGATTTCTGCCCTGAATCACTTAACTTCTTAGGTTCTGTTCTTTCTATAAGATTAAAAAACTAAGCAAGATGGTTTCCAACAGTCCGTCTATCACATGCCACCAATCCGTGATCCTAAAGGCTGCAGAAGCAACTCGTCTATAACTAGTCCAAACTGCAGTCTCTGAATAATGCCCCTTGAAGTTCTCTTTCACTGCCAACCTGCCTAGCTGTGCTTAACTCCTCTCAAGAAGAACTACCAGAGTGGGAATGAAAAATTGGACCCATCATTGGTGGCCATACCCCATTCCTGTGAATCAGACCAACAGCCATCTGGCTCTGCAGAGTGTGTGAAAACACCGCCAAGCCAGGGAAGCGCCCTTTCTCCGGCTTCTGGCTACAAGTACGGAGTCAGATGCTCGCTCTGATTGGAGTCCTTTGTTAGGAGGCAGCTTTCTGCTTCGGAAGGCTGCAGTTGTTTGTGTCTGTGTGGCTGTGGGCACCACTCATCTCATAGGAACGTGGCCTGGAAAATGCACGAGAAGGTTAGAGTTGTGCTTTACTTTTGTCGCCCCACCCCCACCACCCCCCCATCAGCTGCTGTGGATTCATTTACAGTGCGCATGTGTATGTCGCTTAGATGTCTTCCGCGCATCCTTGGCAGGAAAGAAGCCTCCTCTTACTTTAAAGCACCCTCCCGCAGAGATAATTAGCATTGTACATACACATTGGCATAGAGTAAACCATCTTTCATAAAAAAGAAATACCTGTTGCTTTGAGAACTATCATAAGTAGCATCAGAATTATCCATTGGGGCCATTTTATGCTGGCCCATTTTGGAAGAAGTGGGGAACACCAGGTTACCTGGAACACTAAAGATTTATCATTATTTCTGAATTAAAGACAAAAATTTGCTTAACCGGGCAAATGAATGGCATTTTTATCTTGCATTATTTTTGTTTTACATGGCTGAAAATGTGTGAGCGTAGACTTAAGTTGGTAATGGTAATAAATACAGTGCATACACTAATTCATGTGATTCACATAATAAACTTCAGAATTAAGTGGAATTATCTCTCCTACTTTATATATATATATATAAAGTTTAAAGAAGCTTAAAGAACTTTCCCAAAGTCCTGCAGCTGTGGGTAGTAGAACTAAGACTTGGAATTGGGTCTGACTCCAAAAACTGTTATCCTAAGAACTACGACACACCATCTCTCACATCGATGTCTGAGGGGTCAGCCCACAGGCATTCCAATTTTGACTCCACCACTGACCAGCTAGATGGCACTGGAGAAGTTTCTTAAATTCTCTGTGCCTCGGTTGCCTCATCAATAATTTGGGAAATAATAAAATATAACTCTTATGAAAGGTAAATTAAATATGCCTAAAGCATTTAGTTCAGTGCCTGGAGTATATATTAATTGCTCAAGAAATAGTGGCTGTTTTAATTTATAAGCACTTCATGAAACATAAAGAAAAATGTGTGGCCTCTGTGTTCAGGGATCGCATTGTCTAGGGGAGAAGAGATAGATGTGGTTGAATAATTCAATACAAGGCAGACAATGATTAAAGGGGGGAAGTTCGAATGAAAAAGAGACTATCCAGTTGGAGGACTCTGAGACAACTTAATGAAAGCCATGACATGGGATCAAAAACGGAGCATCGACAATTGCTGGACATATGAGTATTGTAGATAATGGGATCAAAGGAAAAGAATATCACTGTCTAGTGGTGTTTTATGTCCACATGTCAGATTATAAGATCATAAAGAGCAAAGACTGCCTTTCGGTTTCCTCTTGAATGCTCCAAAACATGTGTGGTAGATTTTCTTCGTGTTAGTACTTGCTCAGATGACTTGCCCCAGGGATAGTTTGGTCACAACTGTGGCAGTACCTTGCACCCTGCAGCCTCACCCCCCATCCCATCCCAAGTCTCCATCACCTTGTCAATCAATTATATCCATGAGTATTTCAAACTACAGAGAACTTTATAAGGATAAAGATCCATATGGAAGGACAATGAGGCCCATATGCCATATTGAATCATAAGACTTATGCCAGAAGAAATGATTTGTCATATACTCAAAATAATATGCTTTTGACTCATTATCAGTAGTTCTGGAAGATTTAGCAATTGTCTTTATAACTGCTTCTCCCACTCAACCCTCACCTAATTCCAGATTTAAATTGTCAGCTGCTTGACCCTCCACTTGAATGTTTCACTCTAAGCTAAAATGTTAAAATCTGAGTTGGTGATACTTCTCCCTTTAGCTAGCTCCTGCTCCTCTTTCTCTCTGTCCCTTGAAGGTCCACCCTTGTCCTTGTTCTCTAGAGTCTAAACAAGCCCTGTCCACCAGAAATAGAACATGAGCCAAACACACTAGACAATTTTAAATTTTCTAGTAGCCACATTTACATTTTTTTAAAGAAACACAGTAATACCTTCTTTAACCCAATTTATACACAATATTAGCATTTCTATGTATAATAAACATAAAAATCAATGAGATGTGTACTTCCTTTGATGAAAAAATCTTAGAAACCCACAGTATGTTTTAAACACACGTTACATCTCAATGTAGACTAGCCACAGTTCAAGTGCTTCATGGCCAACATGTGGCCATTGGCTACCATACTGGACAGTGTTGGCCTAGATCTTGTAGTCACTTTTCACTCTTTCTCCCTCACCCTCTGTCTCCAAATATGTGCTATATCTCTTTAACTTTCCTGCCATTTCCATGCAGCACATTATTTCTTTATCAAGCACCTTCATCCCCTCACTGGTCCCCCTTGTGTCTTGTTCAATCCATCAGATAAACTACTGCAAGGCTAGACTTCCAAAGCACTGCCAAGAGACCATCAACGGCTCCCTATTGCCTACCAAAGTGCACTCAAACGCCCAGCCTGGTGTTCAAATCCCTCCACAAAACGCCCGCCCACATTTCGCATTGCTGCCTTCGCTTCCGCTCACCTAGACTACAGATTGTCTCCAATTTAGTCCTATGTTCTCAACCCTGTGCTTTTGGTCACTGACCCCCTTCTCTGCTTATTAAAATATTACTCTCTCTTCAAAGTTGTTCTTACACTCTACTTTTTTATTAATACTTGCCTGCTCTTCTCAACTAGATGGAATTTCTTCATTCTTTCATAGCACAATCTTGTATTTCTTATGCAATTTAGGCAAATCTATTTTGATTTAGAGTATTGTGCATATTATTATTATTATCCCTTCCATGTTTTAACCTGTGGACCATGATAGTATCTTTAAAATTTCAGTATCCCAGGCAGCGTTCAATTCCTTCCATGAATCTATAAATAAATAACTAAGAGAAGCAAATCTCTGAGGTCCTTAAGTGGCAATAAGCAAAAGTGTGGGAAACCAACTTTTAGAAACAGCTTTCCATTATTCAGGCAACAAGAAATATCCCACAGGAAAAATATTTAATATGATAATTTTTTCCTATAAAATCTGAACTGGTAGCCAAGATTAAAAGTCAACACCCAGCCTATGAACTTTCTTTTACGGATGTGTTTTGTAAGGAGAGTTGTTTTGGAAAGTGCTGGATGTGAGAGAAAGGACTGGAATCATTACTGAAATGTTATTATATTATAATGCAGATACAAAATGTATGCTTTCTCACCATGTCTGGGAGCATTCTTTTCAATACTGGAATCTTGATTTTGACAAAAACTAACATGAAAATTTTCCTGGTTGATGTCAAACTCCATATCCAGGACCATTACTGGGTCATTACTGTTCCAGAGGAACAGGACACAAGTTTATAGGGCAGTGGGCCAGTAGTATGTCAAGAAATACGAAAGTTTCTTCAGATTAAACTAAACCAATGAAAATAAATTCACTGCGCAGCACACAGTGAGAGTAGCCATCTTTCTAGCCATCTGTCCGAAAGGTGCTCACACCCTGAAAGCAAATTCAAAGAAGGGAAAATAAGAACACTGTCTACGTTTTAGACCCATGCCCAGGGTCCTTTTCTTCTAAATACGGAAATAGATAATTAAGTCCCTGGTGTATTTGTACCTGTTGTCCAGGTCGCTTCTATGATTCTGCTTGCCCACTTCATGACTGCTTCTTATCCCCAGGCAGAAAGTTCCTTCCATTGATGCTGACTGCATCAATTCCATTACATTCAATCATGAAGGAATCCAGGAGAGTGGGCATAATTCAAACCAGCAACAGTGAACTATGTGCTTTAGATTTCATTTTCTAGTTCCTAATGGCCTATCAGCTGCAAGCAGAGTGAAGTTTTTATAGTTGGCTCATTTCAAAAGCTAAATAGAGACAACAGTTGCTGGTTTATTTAGGTCTCTTAATTATTTAATATCAATGGCAAACAGTTCATTGGCAAGCTTGTTAAAGATGGAGTTCAGCCCATGTATGTCTGATAAAAATAGGGCAATCCAGATGAGGTTCTGTTTTAAGGCGAGGCCTAGGTCTCGATGGTCCTGGTCTCCACGGTGACACCACATTGACCCTTGGGCCACAGCAGCCTCCGGTGGAAAGATGAGCCACCTGCAGGGTCCCCCTCCCTCCTGACAGGCAGCAGCTGGCTCGTGACCAGCAGAAATGGTCCTGGAGCACCTTGGAAAAGCTTTCCCAGAAGGAAGACTGGACTTTCTGCCAAGGAGGCCAAGTGCGGATGAAGTCTTTTTAATTTGATAATTAAAAAATTATGACCTGTTTTGCATCATAAACTGATGAAAATGGATATGAGACATATTTCCCTATTTGGCTTCCTCATAAATTATAGAACTATTTGATCATAACTGGTCAAAGTGGTACTATGTTCCCTTGTACATATGAACCAATAGTTTATTTTCTATGTATTCTTTTACCTTGAGAGGAGTAATGAGAAATCAGTATAACTTATGCTTAAACAGCACTATTTACAAATACTTCTAATTAAAAATTCTTGGGGCAACAATAGAATACCTCCCAGGTAAGTGAGTATCTGGGGGTGACTCCTGCACTGTGGGGTGCATTTAATGCAATGCACTCACTTCAGAGAATTTTAAGAAAACTGCACAGTATTCAGGACTGATGGTGATGATTTAACCAAGGCTTCGCGGAGATTGTCCTGGGAGAGCTTGTCCCAGCTGTCGGTTAAGTTCAGTCATAGCCATCAGGTCCCAAACAGAGGGCCTCGGCCTGGGGTGGCACAGGAAAAGGCGGGAAGTAGTGTATGGGGGGAAAGAACAGGAAAAAAATGTTCAGATCCTTTTCTGTGGTGGGTCTTTGTTCAGAGGTTAAAACTTGGTTGTCTTTACTACCACCAGCTCAACAATTCTAATATATTTATGCCTCTCGATGTGTCCTGAAATCCTTAAGTAGATTCTAGGCTTACTGAGAGAAGCACCCTGAAGTGCTCATCCTTTCTTTTATGTCTTAATAATCAATCAATCAATAAATAAAATAATAAGTAATAACAAAGAAGCCCATCTACCTGCAACCTGTGGCCTCTCTGGTGTGTGTATGTGTGTGCATGTTCCGTGAACATTCAAATAGGAAAGAAATGCATAACCGCCTGCTCTTGGACTCAAAAAATAGAGCACGGATGGAAGAAATGCACTTATTTGTCAAAGAAAAAGCTAAGAGTCACTGGGACAAACGATTGGTGACCACCACATACCTGCCAGGCGCAGTCCAAGGCAGTCACATGATATGCAAGCTTGTTTTTTGACTCTTGGAAATGAGTAATTGGCTCTTTTCATTAACCAGCTCAGATGCGTTCCTCATATGTTTAAGTTTCTACTAACACATTCATGAAAGTCTTGGTAAGTTATATGGCTTAGCTGTTCCTGCATTGCTCAGATAACTACACTTAATCAAGGTTTTGTCTTGCTGCATATACAGAGAAAAATGTTGTTTGCTTGGAAATACCCGACACTTGGGCATTGCTGTCCCATGAGTCACTGGATTGTAGGGGACTTCACAGTCACTGGCTGGCAAAATTGATAAGCACCAGCTCTTACTAGAAAGAGAAGAAATTGCCTCCCTGGTGTATGCTGCCTTTCCTCCACCTGACAAATCCATGGGGAACAAATGCTGTCGTTCTCTGGGGAGAGGAATTCTCTTCAACTCTGAGATTTACACTTCTCGTGTTTGAACAAGGCCTGCCATGTGTTCCCATGACTCGTGCTACCTAACAACCATTCCAGGGGCAATGTCAGTGAAGGATATTTGCCAGGAGATGGGGAAGTCTTTCAAGTGCTTATGCAAACTTTGTGTTGGAAATAAACTGCTGAGAGAAAGATCACCAGATGCCTTTAAAACGAGCCCTCTGGTGACCAGGGGCATCAAGCAATTGCTGAATGTTCAGGGCCCCCTCCCCTACTTAATAAAGGCACCTGTGGTTCACCAGAAATAAAATTTTATTAATAACATGTCAAATATGTTTTAAAATACAGTTACCTTTCTTCTTCCTCTCAGTTTAAAAAACAATCCAATAAAAACTCCAAATCATGAACCAAATATTTTTAAATGTTAAAAAGACATATGTTAGATTATGTAACAGATACACATTTTTCCAAATAAATGTTGTAGAACACCATCTGCTTGATATTTGAGTGCATTTTCACAGAACTAAATTTCTTCTTTTCTCCCTTTGTTAATGGTCTATGACAAATTTATGACACTGTAGTTCACATAGCTATACCAACAATTTATGACCGGAGGGGAACCTGACAAAAATCACTTGGCATGCTCAAATTAGACAATTTTTGCGACACTCTCATTTACACTGATGCACGACCCCTCGCTCGGATGCTGACGACTAAAGAGAGACAGGGTGTCCTTAGCAAGGGGAGGGTCCCTCGCAGAATAAAGCTTAAGAAAGAGTTCAAAGCAAAAGTTGAGGATCCAGATGCCATTTTTCAGCTCAGGGTTACCAAATTCTTCAGGCTATGCAGTCACCCATAAGTCTGAGTTTAATAGAGAATGCTTTTATAAGATTTTCTCAGGTTTGGCCAAGAAAAAAAATAGTGCCGAATTCCTGTTAACTGGGAACATTCCCTCTTTGCCCCAGTGGCACTAAATGGCGCTGCCTTAAATGGGTGTAATCCAGGGGGAAATCAAGAAGAGAAATTGACCATGTGTCATTTCTTGACTGACAAGAACAATACATGACTACATCCATTTTCCTTTACTTGCTCCTTGGTGTAGGTACATTTTATAGGGAAAACAGCCTTCTGTGTGTTTGACTGTACTAAATATTCTCATATTTGTGGTCCATTCGGAAAACTTGTTGATGATATTTACTTTGCACTTTGCACTTCTTTATAGAAAAGGGACATGAATACATATTCTTTGAAAACAGTAAGCATATAGGCTCGAGTGCATATTTGGGCCCTCAGAGTGGCGTTCACGGCCTCACTCCTCAAAGTATGGCCAGTGCCCCAGCAGCAGCCATGTCACGGGGGAAACGAGAAATGCAGACTCCGGGGCCCCATCCCGCACCTGCTGTACCTTAACAAGATCTCCGTGATTTCTATGCACAAAAGATTTGAGAAGGGCTAACGCACAGGAATGTTCTTCTGCCCAACTGTAAGTTACCCTTGGGAGCAGCTGGAACTACTTTAATGGGGAAATTTTGCTCAAAATGTTCAACTATAAATGAAACAACTTTCAGACATGGTCCCACTTAATAAAGAAACAGAAAACCTGAAACATGCCACATGCCGATGTACAGTACTGAGGTTTGCGAATGGGAAGATGTAAGTCCAAATGCTGTGTACTACATAAATATTCATACTCTGTTTGAATTAATTATACATAGTCTTCCACTGTTTCCAACCTAAAGTGTTTTTCTTTAGCAAAACATACACAATGGATAACTAATACATTGAACTCCAGAAACAAAAATTACCTTAACAGACAATTATTTAATGCCTAAGCACAATAGTTTAAAAAAAATTGTATCAAGAAACTGTGATGAATTCTAGTTAGATGCACCCTGGAAACCCCTTTCCAAAGAAGTTCTACCAGTACAGCAAATTGTTGCTCTCCGACAAGTATCTTAGAGCAAATCAGTAGCAATGCAGTGAGGCAGGGGAGGGAGTGAAGGGTTAGAACCGTAGCTTCCACTTACAGCAAAGCCCGGAGGTTGGGCTGTGATTCAGAGAGGAGGTGGCTCCTGCAGCAGGCGTTGAGCTATTCACCAGCACAAGGCACATTAAAGAACGCTGGCCTTTTAACCTTGAACACAGTATATACAATTCTCAGGCTGTGATTTCCCAGTTCTGCCTCTCCATCAAGACTCTCCTTGATATTAATATTAACCTGATTTCCCTTGTTTAAAAAAAAATGAAAGCCACAGAAGTCAGAGGAGAAGGAAATGGTCTGTATTCACATTTGTCTCCCTACCTTCCCATGACCTCTTGTGTCCTAGGGATGAGCTAAGGTCAGCCACACTTTCCCACAGTGGTTTCAACAGTGGTTTTCTACTATACCTCCAAGGATAAAACAGGCTACAAAGCAGAACATACATTCCTTCTCTAAGATCTCAGTTAGTAGACCTTCCTGCCTCACTGAGCCACAAATGCCTTTGGAGATGTACGCTTGAGAATCATCCCACAGTTTGCAAAGGAGAAATGCAGGTACTACTACTGGTAGAGTTCTTACCTTTTAAATCAAGCCAAACATCGCTGAGTTCTTCCCTCATCAGTGAACAGCTTAAGCAAAGAAACTGTGCACATTCATCTCTGTATCCCCCACCCTGACACAGTTCCTGGCTCATAGTAGTTACTCAGTTAATAGTGGAGGATTACACTTATTTCCAAGTCCTCTAGCACTAGAATTTATTAAATTTAGGGATGGACTTATTAAATTGGAATCTGATCATGCATTTGAGCTTATCCATGTATACACTAGCTCGGCATTTAGTCTTTGCCCCAACTTAATTTCCATTTTTCCTTTTCTCATCTACCCAGGAGTTCAGTATCAGGGATGTTTCATGGTAATACCACATTTCAAATGATACATATATAGAACAAAATCTAATCATATGCATCATCTGTGAATGCAAGAAAGGATCATGAAAATGATTCTTTCAAAGGATCCTGACATCCACAGTTTCAAAGGAAATGAAATTGTGGATATTAGGTTTTAGGTGTGTAACAGACAAGAAAGCAAAATTGAGTATAGTAGGCAAGGCACCCCTCACCACATGCAATAGCTTTCTCCTGCACTTAATAAATCTGTTCCTTATTTCTCTGCCCTCTTTTTCCCCTTCCTCATCTCTTTTATTTTTTTTTCCTCCTCCTTTTTTAAAAATTTCTTCTTTTTCACTAGGTCTTTAGGCTGTTTGGGTACCCTCAAGAGGGATCAACATCACCAACGCCACTCAGATTTCCCCTCCTATCTTTCTCACTCTAAGAGTGGTTCTTGCCACCAGAGAAAGGACGTCCAGGTTCAAAAACGTTGTAAGCTGTCTGCCTCCTTTCACCTCCCCCATCACACAGCGTGTAGGGCGGGGCCAGCAGGGCCCGTCTGTGCAGGGCTCTCTCTGAGTCAGTTTGCGTGGTAAATGACAGCAGTTTTAATGGTTAACTCAGAAAGTTACATCATTGAAGTACAATTATTGGTTTTTTTTAAAGTCAAGATAACATTAGTCAACTCATCAATGAATTGTTTATTGGAAAAGAAATTAGATGCTCTAAAAGATATTTTTTAAATAACTTGTTTTGAAATCAGCACGTATTTTAAAGAAGGCATATTCACAAACACTGTTAATTTCTAAGATAGTTCCTTCTCTACTGATGAATATATAGCTCAGCAAGCTGCGTTGACGATGTCACCAAATGAAACAGACTTCACATCTCTTACTGGTTCATTGACCAAGAGTTCTTGCTTCATTTAAGATTTCTGACATACAATAAATATTACAATTTCATGCTTCCTTGGTAATTTCTTTCTCTCCCTCTTTTATACTCCAAAGTATGTGCACTTCTCTCCTCAAACAATTTTAATATGTGACATTTTTGTAAGTCACATCTATTAGCGCTGGTGTGTTCTTCTTATGGACACTGTCCTAAACCAAGCCAAATGCTCTTTTCAGTAAAAAATTTAAACTACTAGAGTGTTCATCCTATTTTTTAATTATATGATAGTGTAATTATCCTATCAAATTCAGAGTCTCTTCAATTAATGTTCCCACTGTTTTAAAAATCTACATTTTGAAAGAAATATTCTGAGAATAAGGTATTTTATAAGCAGTGAAATAAAGTTTTTGAACTTTGTCGCCAAATTTTTCCCTTAAATTGTTAAATATTTATGTTTGTATTTCAAAGCTATCTCACTGTTCATACCAAATTGCCTTTAAAAGTAAGCCTCAGTTATAATTTTTCAGTTTATCCTAAAGCATTTTTCTTACTTTTGAGTGAGCAATTAAATAGGAACCTGATTCTTTTATCAATTCTAGATCTATGTTGTCTTCAACAATGTATGCCGATTAGCGTGCTGACATTCTTCATACCGAAAGCATCCATTTAATCACCCCTGCGATTCATTAAAGTGAGCAAGTAGCGAATGAGAACTAAAAACAACATTGTCTTGAAGAGAAAAAGGCCTTCTTGGTTATAAGATGGCTTTAAATTAGGCAAGATACAAGGCTGACAAGTCACCATATTTAAATTTGCCAAAACATGGTCACGGAAGGCCTGTCGTGTCTCAATTTTAAAGCAGTGTCCTTGGTTATCATGGTTACGTATCAAGTGCTCTGAAAGCACCACAGCCAGCAAATCGCTCCAAAACCCTTTACAAGGTTCTTCTATGTCCTGTGCAATCCTTATTTTAGATTCTTGACTATCAGAGTCTACCCAACGCTCCTCTTTGGGTCTTTGGTATTTTCTGGAATATACCTTTGGCACCTAGTTTTCCCAATCAGTTTTATCAGTGAGTGACAATTATTTCAATGAAAGGTTTCATAGGACATCACTCCAGACATTGAAATCAGACATCTCAATTGAAACTCAAAGAAAAATATGAACCATTTCAAAGAATTTCAGAAAGCTACCCAACTTGTTAAATAATTAGCTTTCAAGTTGCAAAATATAGGGACTTGTCTCAACTTTGCCACCAAAGGCATTTTGGAACATTTTGTCAAAAAGTGAATGGTCGACTATGGTATACAAATCAGTGCAAAGTTTCATCCAGGCAGCCTTAAATGCAATCTTAGATGAAGAAATAACATCATGTAAAATTTCTGTTGTTCTCAATTTTTGCAGATAAGAGTTGTTTAAATTATAAACCTATTAAAAATAAAGTGTCCCTGCCTACTCTTTTCCTGAACTTCACAGCCTATAAAAAATGACATCATAAATAAAATTTAAACTCTTAACTAAAGACCACCACAATTTTTAACCACCCTTAAAACTTGATAAGCCCACCCACAAGGCTATTTTATTAAATTTCACCTTTAAAGAGAAAAGTCTATCAAGACAAAAAATAGCAGAATGGAAAATGGATTGGTTTGGAGTAGTCTGGTTGTTATCTTCAGCAGTTAAGTTGCAGGATGTCTGCTCCATCTTGAATTGCCACTAATGCCCACAGGAGAATGGTGTCAGACAATTATTTGGCACGATGCTGGACAAGCCAAAGCTTCTCAGCAAGAACCTACCCTTCTCCTCACCATGTCCAAAAATTACTGTAAGTTTGTTCCACCCGTAAGCCTCAGGGACAAGACTTTTTCAGTTTAATCTGCTCTTTTTTGTTACTTTCCACTATGAGTGGCAAAATTTGAAAATAGGGGCTTAAAAAGTTTAAATCTGTGTAAAATGTTGATATAGGTCTCTTCCTGCATACCATAGCTTAAAAAAAAAAAGTCTGGCTTCTGAAGCACTTACTTGCCACTTTATAGTAGGTGGACATATTTCTAATTTGACTTGGTAGTGCTAAGGACTGCTGAGTAATAACCAGAGCTCTCTCCAATCAGTTTAGCATGCATCTCATCTTTGATCTCAAGTGCACTGATAAATAGTGCCTATGTTAACATCTTCACGATAAACAGTTCAGGCATTTAGAAACAAAGTATCAATGGACTTAACAGTTACTTTAATTCATTTTATAAATAAGCAACTGAGAATTTTGCTCCAAGTGGCTGCTAGTGTAGCCCATTCCATAAATGGCATTTTCCGAAGCATAAGGCACAATATGATACGAATGCAGCTCTTCATAATAGAGAGACTGAGAACAGCATTCCTGTACCATAAACTTCAGCCGTTTTCTTGTATCAGAATAAGCCGTCTTATAACAGGGAGCTTCTTTAAAGTATTCATAGCTCTCCTTCTCCGTCTCTAGGTGGATCTTCCTCAGCAAATTGTTAATTAACACAGACCTTCTCAAGTAGGTTTCTGGGTCTTCAAGAAACCTGAGCTTCTCCAGAGACAGTTTGAGAATGCAAGTCCTGTCCTCGGGCAATATCAGGTGCTGGAAAGCAAACGCATCATTAAATCTACTCTTCTAGAAACATGAAAACCAGAGCTGTTTGCTATTGGCAAGAGTCATAAAAATGAAAAAATAATAACAAGTAAAGCCTTACTTTTGGAAAACACCCATGGCAATCTTGATGTAAATCTTCTTCTTCTGCATATTTTCTCTTAAAGTAGGCTACTTTCGACGTTGTTAATGTGTATGTTAATACTCTTGTTGGATAAGCTAAACAAAACAAAATAATTGGAGAACAGTCAGATTTTGTGACAGGTATTTTATAACAGTTCTACCTGTAAAAAGAAACTGGTGACCCCAGAAAGTAATATTCCCTCTTGATTTACTAAGCAATGTGGTGAAGCAGTCGGTGGCAATTGTCCCATGACAGAAAAGCCGGTCTTGCAGGCAAATGCCGCTCTTCAGAACCAAAACAGATGTTTTAAGTTGCAGAATTATGCCTATTTCCTTAAGCATCCACTGGAAAATAAAATATTTACCAATTTAATTTCATGCCACTTAATATCAAAACATACCCAAATTTGAAGTAGATTCACAAAATTCAATGGAAAAAAAAGATGTTTTTGTCATCATTCTTTTAGTTAAACTGCCTAGTTTAGAGTTAATTTAATGTTGTTAATCAAGTTGTTGGTGGCCCAGTTACACTTTCTAGAAATAATGGTGCACATCTGTGGACAAACCCTGTGACGTGGTCACGGTATATAACCATTCTCTTAACACGTGGCTTAACAGAGGTTAATCATCAGTAAATGAAAGGTTTAAATAACATTCTGACTAGCAAACTTGACCTTGGTATGATATCTAAAGGTGAAAATCTTTGTTCTCTCCTTTGAAATACTATTGCTGTTGACGATTCTGACTTAAGAAAGGACAGTATTCTGAAAGCAGATTTTCAGAAAAGAGATTGTTTGGTTTAAAAGGAGTTCCTAGTGTGTCCTCTAGGTGGTGCTCATATCCCAGAAAAGAAGCAAGTTCGACCTTAAAAGCAAAAGGCGAGAAGCTTCCTAGTGAAGGCAGTGAATGAACTTAGAATACAAATTGAGTCTTCTTCAGTACTCACTCAACCTCAGAGGACCAGACCAGGAAAAAGATCATATTTAGACATTGTCTCTTATACCTTTAATTCATACCCTCAAATATTTCTAGGCGTTGAAACCATTTGATTCACAAAACGAGTTGTTTATTAATGTGTTGGCTAATTAATTTTTGGTTAAGACACTTGATATTTTTCCTCTAACATGTTAAAATTTTTTAATTATAAATATTAAAAATGTGCTTTTCAAGAACCTGCCTCTCTTCTAGTTTTTCCTTCAACTTGATGACCTCTGCATAATGCTTCCTGCAGCTTTGTTAGCTGGATGGTTTTTCTAAACCAGGAGGAAAAGCAGCAAAAATCATACCTAAAACACTCCAAATGTTCAGTGCCCCACAGCGGATTATAACCCAAGAGAGCCTCAAACGAGAGTGAATATGTTTTGTAAGGACAATAAAAATTTTAAGCCACTAGTGTGTCTGACCTAAAAAGAGATGAATGTGTAATGATCACGCACTCTAAGCAAAGACAATAATTGCTACTATTGTATACCATCCCTGAATTCAATAAGCAAAACTCAGCGCATACAGAATTTTACAGATTTCAAAAGGTTAGAACCAAAGGAGAACAACACTGATTGTATTGAAGACAAAGAAAGAATGCTGAACCCAGTTTTCCCAGGGGCTGTTTTTTAGTAAACTGCATGTTTAGGTGTATTTTAAATGAATTTAATCAAATAATTAGGTGAAGCTTTGGGTTATTCTGTGATGACAATTGCTATGACTGACTTCCTTTTAAATTGCTTAACTAGTCGATGCCACGGAATTTCTCAAATGTTTAGCGAGCATCGGAACCAACCGAGGGCTCCTTAAAACACAAATGTTTGGGTCCCACCCCCAGAATTTCTAATTCAGTCTGGGCCAGGAGCAGAGAATGTACATTGTAGCACATTTCCAGGTGATGCTAACGCTGCAGGTCTGAGGGCCACATTTTTAGAGCCTCTATGTTAGAGCATCAGGCAAGCTTGGTAGCAGCACCACAACAGAACATGGACTGATCATCAGAACGCCAAACAATTGGCTTGATGGATTTCCGTTGTTGCTGTTGCAACATTGGCTACATTGGCTTAGATGCTTTGGCATCGTGAACAAAGCCAGACTGCACTTTAACTAAATAGTGAAGAAAGAATGATGTCACTTTTCAACATAAATTCCTGGGCTCACATTAAGAAGTATCAATGGCTGTTATTAGCACTACAACTGGAAAAGTCACTGATTTTTTTTTAAATAGGGGTCAATGAATTACTGCTGTGGAGCAAAGGATGAAGAAAGACTTGGAAATGAGAAGAGTAACTTTACCATAAGCAAAACATTACGTGTGTGTGTATCTTTAAATGTCTATTCATTTTATTTTCCAAAGCAATGCATTGTCTACAGCATTTACAGCCAATTAAAAAACCTTTGAATGAATGGTACAAGGAAGGGCAGGTGGCAGCTTAGAGACCCAAATGTCAAATAAAGTAAGTGATGCTCTGGGAAAGATATTTTTATTTAAGAGATCAAAGCCAAAAGTATATACCAAATGTCTCTAAGGTTTATAAAGATTCTGTCTGGCTGTACTCAGGCAGTCAGCCTAAGACTATGACTGTATCAGACCCTGAAAATACAGAGTAAATTCTCAGGGGACTCAATTGTGTCTCGGCTCCATGGGTAACTCACTTAGCCACTTAGTTTATTGCTCTTAAAAAACACCCCTATGGGCTGTTGAAATGCTGAAATGCTTTCACAGCTGGTATCAGTTTGACAATTACCTCCTTGCAGGCTGTTTTGCTATTTGCGATGTTTTCAGCATCAAATTTTGGAAGATGCTTCTAGCCACTTTGAGGCTAAAATATATGGCAAACATAAGTTCCTACATCTGTTTTCTTGGCTGAACTGAAACTCAAAAATTCAGACCTGTAAATTATTATTGATCACTGGTTCAGTCTCCAAAGTTTATAGATGAGGAAACTGTGGCCCAGGAGTTCAGTGATTTACAGCCTGTTGTGTGCTAAGACTTTGGGTTTTGAAGTCAGGTGAAAGTAGGTTTGAATTCCAGCTCTGTTGCTTCTTAGTTGTGTGACATTGAGAAAATTGCATCGATTGTCTACAAAGCACATTTGTAAAATGGGGATAGAACTAGTATTGGCTCATAGGACCGCTAAAATCATTCGAGGCCAATAGCTGGCACTGTGCCTGGCATACATAGTAAGTACTCAATAAATCCTAGCTCTTCCTGGTGCCAATGGAGCAGCTCTATCACACAGAAGCAAACCCCAGCCTGGCCTCCTAGCTCTGACTCTAAGAGTCTTTTCATCACGCTGCCCCCCAGAGATACTAGATTATAATTAGAGAGTTAAAGGACTGAAAAAGAATATATCAAACAGTTATATTTTAAAAAATACAACAGGTACTATAGAGGCTCCAAGCAAATGTTTCTGGATGTATTGCCACTGGTCATACATTTGGGATAAAGGAAATGTTTTTAAAACATTCAGACAGTCATTTGGAGAGGTAAAGTTACTGTGAATATCCAAAGAAATTTGCCTGTTATAATCTGTTTCTACAAGTCTCCGGCAACTAAAAAGGCAAACTCAACCCAGCCTGTAATTCAAATAAAGCTGATGAAATAAAGAAGAAGTAAAGTGACTTTGTTTTCATACACAGTGTCCTGAGCTCTGAGAACAGTATCTAAATCATGAAACTGAATTAGGCTGAGCCTCAATTGATCTCTGAAGGTAACGTAGCTAATGCTGGCTTTTATATTCAAATTGTTTTTAGCGCTATACCCTCTGGGCAGATAAAATCTCTCTGCTGGGCTCACTGTATTTCACAGTGTAAAGCTTCAACGAGCGCCAAACTGAGTCACAGAACAGGATGACCGTCCCTGTCATCAGACCTCTGGCAGCACAACTTATATGTATTTCTTTAAATAAATGTTTAAAATGTAATTACAAACGATTGCTCAAACGTTCTTTCTTATTGTCCTGCTTCTGCCTCCAGAAAACGGAAACCCTATTACTGCACAAGTGATTTCATTTGGTACACGGCCCAGGGCAGTGCATTAAGGAAAGATCATCAGCAAATTAATTTACAAACACTTTGAGAGGACAGACAATAGTAAAAAAACAACCCCTGTCATCAGAGCCCATCCTTTGTCCAAGACTGTGAAAAGCCTGAGCGATCATGAAGAACTCGTGAGTTTAACATATCTGAATTTTGGTAAGGTTTTCGTTTTCTTCAGTCAGCACACTATAGAACCAGCATCATGACCATCCTATTAGATGTGTGCATCTGCAGCCACAGACAAAAGAACAGTCTAATCAGTGGGGAGAATAAAGGGGGTCCTAGTCCAAGAGCAATAACCGACTCGTGTTATAAACAGCTCATGGGTTTCGGCTTCCAGTCTTTCATTGATTTCCCTTTGAATGGTGTTAGCCTGGTATGAGCCTTAAAAAGTACTTCTCTACCCATCTAAATAATGCTTTGCTGGTGGCGAAGCTACCAGCCATCCTTCTTGAAGGGCCACGGCCACTGTTGTTTAGAAAGGAGTTCCCCATCTGTCACTGTGAGCCACATTCTGTAATCTTGCTGCACGGCTTAAAACACATACTTCGGCTTGACTTTCTAGCGCTGTCCCATAGCACTAGTTCAAGTCCCAGCTCTGCAATTTGTTTGCTCAGTGACTTTGGACAAAGTGTTTCACCTCACAGAGCCTGAGTTTCCCCATTAATAAAATATCAAACACACTGACTTGTATGCAAAATAAATGAGATGATGTTTTAAAAGTGCAGAATCAGTGTCTGTCACATAGCCACATATTTCCTGCTCAGTAAATGTTAGATATTATTATTGCCGTGCCCTCGTTTTTGAAATCACACATCTATCCTACTCAGCAGCACTGTATTATATATGGGACATTGGCTGTCCCTTCAGGGTTAAGCACGGGTTACATGAAACATGCATGAGTGTATTCAAAAAGGCAGACGGGTGCAGCACCCAAGGCTGGAACACTGGGCCCTCTGTAGACTTGTAGTTTGGTTGATTATTTCACAGTATTTCCTCAACCTCCCTCATAAGCCTCTGCCTCAGCCGCTCCCTTCTGGGAGCTACGTTTTATGGGAGCAGAACTCAGGGCCAATTTTGAGCTCTGAATCAAAGAAGCGATCTGTCTCTTCACATGATCATCTACCTCAAGCACGAGATTGACTCTACTGACAGCTGAAAAGGACCAACAACCTGCAGCCCCTGGAAAACTGTCTCAGGAACTTCCACTGGGGCACAGACAGCCAATGGGTTAGAAGGATTACTCAAGTGACCAACAGCATGTCGGCTAGCCCGAGTGTCAGGCGCAGGCTATTAAAGAAAATGCCACCAATCCCACAAGTTTATCTTGTGCCACCGGTGAGGGGCTCGAAACCAAAGAGAAGAGCGTGAAACGGGTCCTTGTGACGCCACGTCCTTGTGACGTTACGTGAGGTGCTGCACCTAAGGCTAACGTCTGCCTGATCTGCCCTCCAGGGATGATAGACACCAAGTGCTCTGGGCTTCATGGAAAATTTTGTGAGTCACCACCCCTCAGAAGTGCATTCCTTATTTTAAAGATGATGCTCCTTTTCGCTCCACCTTTTACTTAGGAAAGTGGAAATAAGAAAGGAAGTTAGCACAGCAATCACATAGCTATACACAGATTCCAAGAAATATCTTACCAATAATGTTTAGGGAGATACTCTAAGTGCCTTAGATTCCCAGGCCTATTGCTCGGGGGGCGGGGTGGGGGGGGCGGGGTATAATCCCTCACACTTACATAGGCAGCAGTGGTCTTTTGAAAAAGTACCTGCTCTACTATCATCCGTATCATCTTCCACTCTGATGCCACCCTCAGGTTTGGGCACATCATCAAAAACAGTTAGCCAGGTACCCCAAAAGGTTTGTAGAAAGACATAAGATGTAACTATTTGTTAACAACTTTACCCACTAAGAATAGGTAAGAGTTTGCTCTGGAGTTAGGTGATTCTCTGCCCTCACTCATGTGGTGGCTGATTTGTGTGACCACCTGGAGTTGCTTCAGTGACAAAATGTTCTTCATTCACAGAGTGCCTGTCTTCCAAGGAGCTAAAGGTGCTTCATTAAATTGCACTGCATTCAAGTTCGAGCACTCCACCTAAGTTAACAATAGGTGGTCTCTCTCTCGTGTTACGTGTAGAGAAACTGAGCCACAAAGTGGTAAACAAGTAGCACACGGGGACAGAATTGAGACAGGCTCCTGCGTCCTGATTCTCTTTGCAGTGTCCCCAACTTTCCTGATATTTCTAACCCATGCTCCCTTTTGGTGAGCATCATCAAAACAACACGTGATACTCTTTTACACCGCCACAGACCTTTCCGCTTACAAACATCACTGATATTTAGAAGACACTTGGATTTTTGCCTACCATGGCTTTTTGTTGCACTTTACATTCTGTAATTTATAATATGAAAAGGTTTTAACTTCTAAATATAAAGCTGTATTACAATACTGGACCTAAGACCAGCCAACCCTTAGTGCTTTTCATTAACATCCTCCTACCACCCCACTGAGAATCATGGCAGTAAATGAGATGGCTCTGTGACCAGCCTGTTTGTATAAATTTAATCAGAAAAAATAAAAATAACTGTGTTAGACTAAAACAGGGATCTACTGAAGGAATATAATGATACTACTCAGACAGACAACTTATGAAAAATAAGATGTGGGGAAGGGGAGCTTGACAAGGAACAGCTTCCCCTAAACCCGAACATGTACTTCTTCCTCAGTTTGCATGCCTCTGCTTCTGATATTATTTTAATTTTAGCTTTTTCTGGGTTTTTTAAGCATATTTCTTTGATATATAGAGCGATGGGAATTGGTCATGTCTTAGCCTTAGAGTCGCCGTGGGAAGCCGCTGCGTGACAGCGAGAGCCTGCTGGCGGGGGTCCTCCGTGGAGAGCCCAGGTGTGCAGGCGAGATGCCCAGCACCCTCATCAAAACTTTCAACTTTCCTCCACGTTTCAAAGCGTCTTCTTAGTCCCACGAAAATAGCATGACATAAAATTGAATGTGGAATGTTCATAAACACCTCAAAACTTCCCACCAGAGTTGGAAAAACTGAAATTAGGCCTTGGTTTCAGTGTTGACCCAACTGACCTCCGCTTTATCTAAGAGCCTCACAGAGCAGATGCAGCCCCTCTGTATAACCCGTGATGTGTTCACCTACTGCCAGCATTCCCGCTGGTGAGAGGGACTACAGCCTCAACTATAAATTGGTGGGATTTTTTTTCACCCTCTAACTTAGGATCCACCAATGTTTCTAGGATTCAGTGCTTATATTATAATAATACTGTTTGATTTGTTTTTATTTATTTAAAGCTAACTACCATGATAACATTTTCTCATGAATGATTTTAAACATATCTGTTCATCAAAAGTGCACAATGTATTCTGCACATTATACATTCAAGATAAAATCAAAATGAAAATTTAAGAAGCTCTTTCACTTGACCTTTTTGATTATGTCAGTGGTCTTCATGAAAGGGCAGACTCATTCACATAATTAAAGGGCACTGAATGATTTTAAACTTCTACACATATTACATAAGGAAGAGGATGTGTGTGAATTGCTGAAACACAAGGCATATACACGAAACAATACTTGTGGCTGCTTTACTCCAACTTTCCTCAGATTGATGGCCTCACGAGCTCTCCATACACATCTCATGGCAGGGAACAGTAAATCTTTCTGGTCTCCTTGGATTTGTTTCTCACCATGAAATATAGTAATTATGATGCAGGAAGAGAAGCGGGTGGGCAGTGGTAAAAGCTAACTGAAACCAACATTTCTGGTGGTTCAAATGGTCATCTTTAATGCTTAAAATTATTAAACCACAGATATTTCAATGACTATGGAAACCAGTACTTTTAAGGTCTCATGATAATCATAAACGCCATACTAATATAACTAATAGAATATTGTATACCAACTATACTTAAACAAATAGAAGACATTATGCAACAACCAGAACCGAATACATTTTCAAATAGGTTTCTGAATAAAATTGTTCCACCATTTATTTTTACAAAGGGAAGTAAGGAAAGGGAAGAAATGCAGCACCACGGTATATTTGCATGAACTTGATTGTGATTCTCTAGGCTGGTCACCTACAGGAAGTGCACATGGATAGCTCAGTACATGCGAAAGTTACACAATGCCGGAGGGCTGAACACATGAAAAGACTGCACTCAGTCTTGAAAAGCATTTTAAATGTTTAATACTGATGGGTTCATAGCATCATGACCTTAATGTAAATTCAATGTAAAACATCACCACAGTCTCTTTTTGCAACTCAGAGTACTCTTCATTTCCCTCTTTCAGACACGCACCAGTGTGCCGCTCAACACGTTCCCTGAGCCAGGCTGCCTTATTTGGCCCGCCCTATTGACACGGGTCTGAGAGAGGAAGATCTGCCAGCCCGCAAATGTCCTTTCTACAGAAAGCCTCTATCGACTTCTACCCAGCAACCATCTATATAAACAACTCCTTATATTGATCTTGTAAGTTATGGTAATGCTACATTAGCATCTATTTCTTTCAAGCTAGTGATTACCTGGTAATGCTGAATCAATCTGAAAAGTGTATTTCAAAGATAGCTTCAGAAAATCTGGTGAGAGTTCCCCTTTGCACGGCGAGCATTTCTCACAGCCTCCGGCTCAGGAATGAATGGTTACCTGCGATTTTGAAACAAGGAGACAAACGCAGATAACAGGGGAAGGGTCAGGACGGCACTGACTGGAGCTGGTTAACAAGTCGGGAGAAAGCATTTCGTAGGAGGACACTAAGATGTTTGAGGTGGGGTTGATCTGGACCAGAGAGATAAATACATCAGCCTTTGAATAACAGAATTAAATTAATCTTCTCTAGATTGAATTTCAAATGTGAGGCATCTTAATTATCTTAAGAAACTTAGAAATAACTGAATAATTGATCTTCCCACTTATTTACTGGGAGATTATCGGTAGGTTAATGTTTTCAAGAAATCAGAGTCAGATACATAATTTGTTTTTAAATGCCAGATTTTGTATAATTTCAGAAAATATTCTCTCTAAAGTAACAATCCAGCAGTTAACTCAAAATACACTAACTTAATCATTCTCTGGAATACACACTATTTCTCACAAGGTTTGAAATAGCCAAATAGTACTTTTCTTTAAAGGGCCATGCTTAACTGCACCTTTTCTGCACCGATGTAGGCTTACAGATCTCATCATCTTCTATATTTAGAGAAATGAGCTTTCCAAAGGAAGACAGGCAGCCAATGAGGAAGATCCCATCAAAAGAGAGGTGAGTTACTATGGTTACTTTTCAGGAGGTTGAGGAACAGTGAAGGACTGCTCTCGGCCAAATGGACCCTTTCCAGAGCAGGACCTAAAAAGATGCTGCTCTCCATACGTGTGGATTCAATTAGTCAGGATTACACCAGGCCACTTTAGCCGTAACCACAGGCTTTCTCTGGGCGATTGTTGCTTCCAGCTCTCCCAACGTGCAGGATGTATAGGCTTCGAAGTCAAAGGAAAAACAAGATCTGAAAACTTCCGAACGAAAACCTAACAGCCACAGGCTGTTAGGAAATCCTCAAGAACCGATTCCAAGATTTTTTAAAAAATATCAAGTCAGGTTATTTGGGGCCACCAGCTGACCACTTGTCAATGGCTGGGGGCAGGTTGGGATCTGCAAACACGTTCCTACCCTCACCCTCAATGTAAGGGACCCTTCTGAGCCTCCAAGGAAGGCACCTGGCTGGAGGAGTCCACACCTACCTTGCGAGCTGGGTCCATTCACCAGGAGATAGGCGCATGCACTTGTTTCATAAAGGCGCGGGGTTCAGTGCTCCCTCCTGCTTTTGCGTCGCTGTTACTCTTCAGACAGGGCGCTGACAGCGACAGCGACCTGCGGCGGCAGCGCAACAGCAACAGCGACAGCGGCAGTGGCAGCGGTGGCGGCGGCAGCAGCGGCGACTGCAGCACTGCCGGGAGCCCAGGCTGCTGCAGGTCGGTCCCTCCAGTCTCTGAAGCGCCTCTCGCTCCGATTCCGAACGCTAGGCGGGAGCGCAGCTGTTCTCCGCTCGCATTGGATCAGAGGGAGCAGATGTTACCCGGTTGCTAGGAGCGTTGCTAGGAGGCGATGACGCCCCTCCAACAGCTCCGGAGCAACTTTCCAGTAGGTCTGGTGCACTGGCGGAGGCTGCTAGAAGCAAGGTTTGAGAGCAGGGACTGAGGCAGTCAGCCGAACAGAGTCCCAAATAGGGAGGGTCCTGTTGTGGACTAATTTGGGTCCAGGAGAGCGAGCAGGGGACCCGGAGTGGGTGAGCGCCGCAGCTTCCTGTGCCAGGCTTCTTCTGGCCAGGCTCCTGCAAGCTTAGGCAGGTGATGGGAGGCATGTGTGAGCCTCCCAAGGCTGGGCCATTCATTCTCTGTAGGCCCTAGCTGGGTGTCCCCCGTGGGGGGTCGTGTTTTGGGACTGGAGAGGGACAGCACTTTCAGAGTCTGAGGAAGCAGCAGGATTTGGTCAGTGCTTTTTAGACACAGAATTCCACTGGGACGTTCTAGTGCCTTGGGGCAGGAAGGTCGATGGCAAGGGGAGAGGCAGAGGAGCTGTACATGTGAGGCCTGTGGGGTGAAGAGCATAAGATCTTCTGCCTTCTGGGACTGTCCTCCCAGAGTGTTCCTGTTGGTGTCCACTGGTCTGAGAAGTTGATACATTTTAAAGAGGGAATTAATACCTAATCTATGAAAATCAGGCCAGAGTCTAACTCCTTTAATGCTGTCTGTGGCTGACTACTGCCATGACATCAAAGATCTCAGAAAAATGTCTCCCCTGGTCTAAACGACTTCCTTTACACAGTTAGAAAGTCTTCATTTTCATCCCATGGCTACTTAAAACCTGGGGCTAATAGGCAAACTTCTTAACCACAAACATACACAAAAGAAAATGTACTTGTCATAAAGAAGATGAGATTTATCTTCTTTTATTCAATTTATTCATGTTCCAGTCATTTACACTTTAGTATAAATTCACTCAAAAGATTCTCTCCTCCCTGATATCTCATTCGGGTTATATTTTTATTATTTACCATTGCTTTTTGTTGTTATTATTATGGTTCCTGGGTGGAGAGGATAATGAGAACATCGAAGTGGGCAAATTTGGGTAGCCAATGAGCCAAATTAAAGGCAGGAAGATAATGGACCTAGCGGAAACATTTTGCCCAAAGCTTTGTTGTCAGAAGGGGACTATCATTGCAGATGGAGATACACCACCTCCCTGGTTCCCTGTAGGGTCAGGTCAGGGCCTGGAAGAAGACAGCACCACTGGGAATCAATTAAAATGAAAAGCTGCTGTCTCTGGGGCCAGAGCAGGGCTGCTGTGCAGTATCAGGTTGATTCTGACAATGGAAGACATTCTGCAAAACTGAAGGGGCAACACAAAGTGACCCCACTCCCCTTAGTGTCAAGCATCCAGTACCAACCTAACACTCACGACAGACCTTGGAGTTAACAGTTTGTTAGCCCTAAGGCTCTCCTCTTTGCTCTTCAAGGTCTAGTCACTCTGGACTTTTTCAGTTTCTTTGAATGGGGGAGGTTCTCCTTTGTCTCAGGTATTTTGCACATGCTGTCTTTTCTTCCTTAACACACCTCCCTTATACCTGGTTTACTCCTACTCAGCTTTCAAGTCTCTGCTTAAACACCTCTTCCTCACAGTGACTTTCTTTTCCTTACAGCCTCCCACTGACTAGATTCTTCTCCTAATTGCATTCCCAAATCATCCTACTCACCCCATTTCACAATAGTCGCCACACCAGGTTTTCAGCTAGCTCCACTTTGTTAACGCTCTTTGTTAACGCCCAGCACCTAGCTCACAGTGTCTGGTACGTCAAAGGTCATCGAGAGAGCACGTGGATGGATGGAGCCACTGCTGCCTGGCCCCACGTCCCTGCTCACTCCTTAGCTGTGTAGCTACCAGTCAGTGAACTTCAACAAGCCATGAGGGCAGCAACTAGTTGTTGTCCTTTTAGTTAATCAAGTGGGGGGAAAGCCTATTATACAGAAAATTGTTTTCTGCCTTTCATGAGACATTGTATGGAGACAACAATGTCTTTTCCTTTCCAAAGCATCTTATGAAGATTGCTACCTAGATTTTAATGGCATTAGGAAATAACCTAAAAGTCCTTCATGTATGTGCCTAATTCTCTTCTGTGTCCTCCAGAGTAGGTGTGAGTCCTCTGAGATGAAAAGCTTCCTCTTTCCTTGCAATACTCTTCTACCTCAGGTGAAAAGCAGCCTCCACCATCACATGCTGTATCTTTATGGAGAAAAAAAGAAAAATGAATCTCTTTGTGGAGCGGCTAGTGAACTTGACCAATCTGAGCAGCACTTCTAGTCCACTTCATCAGAATAGACGAGGATATATTCTTTTCTGCTGTCAATATAACTCAGCAAATAATTGCCAAATCCCCTCTTCACCTGGGACCACCTCAAGAAAAATAAAAGATGTTGAAAGACACAAAGGAAAGGTCAAGGTAATCTCAAGATCATAGAGTAGCTTGGTGGCAAAGTCAGAAATAGAACACAGGTATAAGAGTTTAATCTTTTCTGGACTATATATATTTGCAGATTTGCGTTTTGAATTCTTCAATTCTCCAGGCAAGTGATTAGAGCAAATCTTTCACTAAGCAATTTTGGATTTTAAAGTTAAAGATTAAAAAGCGCGCAATCCACCTCAGACTTCATCTAAATTCTAATCTTCTCACGACTGAATCTTGTCCCTCCTTGAGAAACCACAGATGTGATACTAATCCTGTCTCCTATTCCTTATCTGTTTGCTGAAAAGAATGTGATACTTTATTATGTAGTAGAATGAAACTTAAAATTCATCAGAGCTCTGAATTGTTAGCCAATCTTCCTCTTGAGTCATGTCTCTGAATGTCCCTGGAGAAACCCTAGGGAAACTGTAAAGAGAGACTAAAGTTTACAAGACATAAAATGTAATTTCATTCATCAATAAAATGTTGCTCAGGATGGTTAATTTCTTTTTTTTTTTTAGTTATTACAAAAGACTTCAATAACCAGAGTCATAAATAAATGGTTGTCAATTATTTTAACATTTAAGGTGGGTAACTCTTTGTTGTCAGAAGGTAGCAATTATTTGTCAAGATTTAGGTTTGGCAGATAATTTACTCTGTGATTCATATACTGAAAAGATCTGTTCCCTCCACAATACTGCTTTTCCTCAGTTTTTTCTTTGGTGTTTTTAATAGGCATGTGTCAAATATGTACTCATTTACTAGTGCACATACACACGTGGAAATGGTCAACTTTGCTCAGGTTATCAGTCCAGAAATGTGAAGTCAAATGATCTTTATTTGCAACAGCACCACCCCCCACAACTTAAATGCTCTGAGACAACTGGGGTGAACAAATAGAATCCTGAACCAGCCCATAATGGTCTCGTTCCACCACAGGTTAGAGAGAACTTAAGCCACAGTGAGCCCTACAGTTAGCAAGCTTTCTTTAAATAATCACCACTATCACAGAATTTGAAATAATTTTTTAAAAAGAAAATGTACATGTGCCAGACACTATCTAGAAGAATCTCACCAAACTGATTTATTTTCCTGTGCATAAAAACTATAATTCCCAGCCTTCTTAAATATAGGTGGAGCCACGTGACTAGTTCTGAACAATGGAGTGTGCGCAGTAGTGGAGATAACCACCTCTAAGCCTGACCCCTTAAATGTACAGTTGATTCCAAGACTTTTTCTTCCTCCTCAATTTGCAGGACAAAAGGATTCCTTAAGGACTCTGAGATGGCCCTCCATCCCTGAGATGCTGCTAAGAAAGGAAGCTACATGGACAAAAACAGATTAATGAGAAATAAAAACCTTTCTATGGTGACTCTCTGCTATTTAGGTTTGCTTATCAGACAGGTAGCATGAATTACCTCAGCTAATACAGTGTTCAAAAATAGGAAAGCCCATTGGTTGGGCACCCTCCTGCAAAGCAAAAGGTTGTCAGTTCGATTCCAGGCCTGGGCTGTAGGTTCAGTCCCCAGGCTGGTAGGGGCCCCGGGTGAGAAGCAACTAATGTTTCTCTCCCTCTCTTTCTTTCTCCCTCCCTTCCCCTCTCTAAAAGTAAATGAATAAAATCTTTTTTCTTTAATTGGAAAAACAGATTTCCCCTGAAACATTTATAGAATTTTCTTCTCTGTTTTGTTTTGGGAACATCAGCCACGCTTTCCCTGCTGCGGAGGTACCAGGTCATACTAGCCCTGCTCCCTCTACTTTCACTTTGCTGCGTCTGAGCCTCATACACGTATTAAAACTGGGTACACGCTGAGGGATGAGGACTCCAGACAAGAACCCCTCTGACGAGCAATTACCTACACTTTCATACAGGAATACTTATGTTTTCCCTTCTCAGAATCCTCTTCAGATGCAATTTAGTTATTTCAGATGATCTTTACATTTCTATAGTTCTTCACTTATTCAATATTCTTCATTTAAATTCAACACTTTAGCACTTGAGTTGATATACATTGATTTGTATACATGTTCAACATAAAAGCCTACAGCACCCTAAAACCAAAATAAATTATATGGATCATAAATGTAATGCTTGTAGTTCTAATATATATGTCTGCAGTTGGTACGGTTTGGGAGTTAATGATTTCTGTATATACTAAAATAAGCAATATCATTCAGGCACATAAAATTTGCATGTTGATACTGCAAAAATGTATCTTTTTTAACATAAAAATTTCACACATATACATATAAGCCATCTGCTTAAACTTTATTGACAAAACCAGTAGCAGCAGTTTTACAAAATTGGAATGATTTTCAGTTTTGAACTATCATGAGTTCAGTGGCAGCAGACATTTTATACAAACTGGGGCTAATGCTTCTTCTATGTTTCTGTTTTAAACAAAAAGCGATTAGAATTTATCCTCATGCATTTCAATATCTAATACAGAAAGAGTTTTTAGATTGCATAAAATATGCTTCCAAAATCATTGTGAGACTGAACACCTGCCTTCAGCATTATTTGTACAAAAAAAGCAGTATAATTCTTCTAATCACGAACCTATTCTTTCTCACAGGTAAACAATTTTACACTTTTTAACATATTTTCCAAGAGTGATCCTAAAACAAGAATATCACCATTAAATATTTCACCAACTGGTGCATTAAAACACAGACCGAACAGTGCAAAAATAACGCACTAACACAACCGTTACAAAATCTTGAACATTACAAAAAGGCTGAAAGGTACTCTAGTTTTTAACCATTATTTTTTTTTCAAACCTTTTCCTATATACTAATTAGTCACCAATCGAAGTAATCTTAGAAATGGGGTGGGTCATTCCATTCCATAGCTGTTTGTCCTGGTGACAGCTTAAGCAGAAGACACCATAAGTCAGTAAGTCATACTGTGAGAAACCTAAGGATACCAACATGGAATGTTCTGAAGATGTTTTGAAATTTCTAAAATTACAGTTCAACCCTTTGGAGGAGAAAATATTTTTGGGTTTCTTTCTTGAAACTCTGGAGCATCCAAGGATTCTCTGCTGGAAAACTTTGGACGGGGACACACCACAGCAGCCAGGTCTAAAAGTGCCCATGAAACAATGGGGAGAGGTTTGTGCAGCTCCTCCCTCAAACTAAGCCTGGCCTTGAACAGGGAATTCAACGAGGAGCGCTGTCCAGTGACTTAATAATCAAAAGCAAGAGCAGATTTTATATTAAACCATGTCATGCTAAACTGTCCTTGTAAGAGACATCCATAAAACTATTAACCACCATTCACAACCACCAAAAACTCAGGGCTGTCTAGCACATATAAATAACTCATTCGAATAAACATGGAATGGAAAAGGTACAGGTTCACAATATTAAGAAATCATCATCCAGCTGTGAGTAGAACAGAAACACAAAGCACCCCCCTGCTAAGAGCAGCCGCTGCATGTAGGGTGCAATCTCTCCAAAATAGTAACATATGTTCAAAATGAATGAATCATTCACATTCACATTTTTAATGCAAGTTCTTCAAGGACACCATCAACATTTGAGATAAAAGAGAAAATCAATAAAATATTATAAAACAACAGAGTCGCACACAGTAGGCGTACAGGGAACTATACATGTGCAAACGTAAACAACCACCCTAAGTGCCATAGGAAGTCCCCCCCCAAAACAAAATTCAAGAAAGTCAGATTTATCTTGCACTGGGAACACAAAATATTGTTATGAAGTCTTGGATGTAGCTTGAAATGATTTTTTTATTCTTCCTTTTTTTTCAGGAAATTATAAATGGTATTTAGGAAGAAATGATTACATGAGTGAAGAAAGTCACTTGGAGCAGAGAGATGGAGAAGACTGATTTTTCAAAAGAAAAATAATAATATAGATTGGAGGACTTTTTTTTGGTAGGGGAAGCATTTTTCCAAATATTGTATCTAAATCCCATTTTATGGAAAAAAAATGCTATTCACTTGAATACTTTCCCTATACTCAAAGTTAAATTGTTCTTAAAAAAAAAATCTGTGTTCAACTCAAAGACTGGCAAGCCTGCTGAAAGATGGATTTTCAATTTGTTCTGTGGTCAGGGTATCTGAACAAAAGAATTAGAGCCTAATACTTTATTTTCTCAGAGGCAGAATGGCTAAAGACCAATCCAAAGTAACTTTTAGTCAAATTACTAACATTCTGTGAATATAGCTCAGTGACTGACAGAGATCTAAAAGGGTCAATTACTTTGATATGTCAACATAAACAGATGATTTGACCTTAAAGTAAAAATAATAAACTGTCTTACATCTTTAAAAACTCTTAATTCTGCCAAGTATTTCTCCATCTATTACCTTGTCATGCTACATAGTGAGGACTCAGAATGGTTAGTATATTAATGAAGGAATGAATGAATCTTATTCTTACAGCAATCTAGAGAAAATAAATGAAGTAAGTATCACTATTTTCATCTGACAGGTGCCTAAATGAAGGCTTGGAGCCCTTGCGAGTTGACATTCATTTTGGAGCTCATTAGGGAAAGATTTGGTACTGGAACACAGGCCTCATCAATTTTAATCTAATCCAATATTCTTTCCACAACCAAACTGTCTTCTGCAGTCACGTCAGGTTCCACAGGTCGCAACTACAAAACCAAGGGCAGTCAGTGCACACACAAATAATGTTAAATATTCACCAGATATCGATCATTAGTCAGGCCTCCCCACTCAGCCCGTGTGATTATCAGTGTGATCACTGCCACATCTACCCACTCGCTCAGTCGGGGGTCATTGTCACCGGCCATCCTCCATCCAGAACTCAGAGCTGCTGCAGGAGCCAGATGCTCACATACCACTCTTAGTTAGTCTGCACCACTGACCACGACAGGGCGCTGTCATATGAACTAGTACCAGAAGGTGATTTTCTATCGCGAATCAGTAATAGTGCAATTAGCACTTTTTCTCAATGGATAGTTAAATCATGACTCAACAACAGAAAACGCTACAGTCACTGAATTTGGGGGTCACATCCTCACAGCCTTTAGATCATCCTGTTTAGATTCCAATGACAGGTTAACATAAATTATGAAATTGTGGTATTTTTCATAAATCTTCTCCTCAGATGTAAAACAAGCCCAATATCAGCTGAAATAGATTGCAGATTGGAAGTTGCTACATTTTATTTGATGAATCATGTGAATTAATCCAACTATTTTTCTTGAGAACATGCACATTAACAAACTGTACCTTAGCAATTAGCAATTAGAACTGCAAATAAAGGTAAATAAACAAACGGATACATCCAGATAATGACATATTCTTATTCAATGCTAAAAAGAAATGAGCTATCAAACCATGAAAAGACATAGCTTAAATGCATATTAGTAAGTGAAAGAAGCCAATCTGAAAAGACTGTATACTATGATTCCAACCATACGACATTCTGGAAAAGGCAAAACCATGGAACAATAAAAAGATCAGATCAGTGGTCTCCAAGGGCTTGGGGGAGGGGTGAACAGGCAGAACACACAGGATCTTTACGGTAGTGAAACTGCAAGAGTGAAACGGAATCTGAACTGTGGGCTTTGGGTGATAGTGACGAGTCAGTGGAGATTCACGGACCGTCCCCAACACACCCACCCTGGGTGGGATGTTGGTAGAGAGGAGATCAGGGGTAGAAGGTATATAGAAACTCTATGTACTTCCCACTTAGTTTTGTTGTGAATCTGAAATTGCTCCAAAAATTAAAACTATTACACATTGTAAGAGTAAAGAGATCGCAAAGACCATCATACTTTATCCTGAAAATATAGGTCAAATCTTTTTCCAACAAATATTATTACACAAATTTCTCGATCACAATCAAGTATGCAAATACTAACTTTTATATAAACTTAAAATCTGCAATAAGTTACATTTTAAAATTCTGGAAAAGACTTTGTATTTCACAGTGAAGTTAATCTGTACCTGCATTTGTATGGTGGCATAACAAAAGACTGCATTATAATTTGGTGTGGTTGCAAGTTAACACAGATTATTATGGGTCACAGGAAAACGTGGCGAAAGTAGTAGCTCTGCTCAAGGTGCAGACGATAAGGAACTTGACAAGGAAACAGATGTGTGGACCTAGAATGTGAATGTATTATACAGAATAACATGCATGAAAATACCCTTTCAGTGTACATGTTCCTCACCAATCAGTTCTTATTGGCAGCCTTCTGATATCTTTTCAAATATCAAGCTTTCATCCAATAAGAGATGTGGATTTTTTAATTAAGGGCTCTCAACGGGGCAACGCTATAAAATGGTCTTTGGTAAGAATTTCTAGGACATTAAGGATTCTGACTTCACTCACATGGATTGAGATTTGTTTCATAGATACGTGAGATAAGTTTTTATGAGATCAAAAATTATAAGCAATAAATCCATTTGGTAAAACTTCTATTTCTGTCTCCTGTTATAAAATTGAACCCATTAAGAGTTAGATTCAAGCAGGTTTAAAATTGTTTGAGACTGGAAAACAATTAGTGGTCACCCCGCTAAGGTAGGGACACTTTCAGTGCTGACATCTACCCATGTCATAGGGGTGTCGCAAATGTGTTTGGTGTGTAATATCTAAGACAATCTCGTCAAAAGACACGGGGAAGAATGCAGCGTTCTTTGTTCACACCGTCACTCCTTCACCTGGCAGCCACTGTTTCCAGTTTAACTCTTTCAAAAAGTAAAAGATAGCGACACCTTCCAAGTATTGAAACCCAGAGCTTACAAGAACTGTGTCACATTTGTTTGTACAGACCTAGCATTTCCGGATGATTTAGTATTCAATTACGAAAATAAAAAATACTAAATATCTAACTTCTATTTCCTGCCATAACTCATCTGATTACTGGAATGGAATACTGCACTGCTTTCCTCAGATGCAAAGGATGTCCCTTCATTTTGAAGGGAAATATAGACTGACAAGAAAGTATAATTCTTAGAGGCAGAGTAGTAACTTCCACTTTTCTTAAATCCTTTCCCTTTCAGTGAGGGGTGGGGAGAAGAAGGAGAAACCATGGAAGATAAGCGGAAGGGCCCATGCGGAGGTGGGAAACGGTGGGGACTGGGCATAGAAGGAGACTTCGTTTGGGGCGATGGATGCCCAATGCCATGTGCAGACGATGTTTCATTGAGTTGTACACTTGAAACCTGCATGGTTTAGTGAATCACTGTCACCCTAATGCGTTCAATTAAAAAAATAAAATCAGTAAAAACTTAAAAATAATTAAATTTTAAAAAAGGAATATTTAGAAACAAAACTAATTGTTAAGCTCAAACTGTTTTACACATCTGCTATTCTACAGCCCTTAGCCCAGAGTCTGGGGCATCATCTACTTAAGTAAATGTCCTTTGAATGGGTATGTTTTATATAAACTAATGTGATAGAACAGCAAGTAGACACTTTAGGGGGGAAATGAAGTAAACAAACCTAATGCACAAACACGGCGACACTAATGGGAAGGCAGCCTCCTCACGTCCTCAGAGTGGGACTGGGAGCGCAGACAGGAAGTGAAAACTGCCCTGGAGAACGCAGACACCGCAAGGCGGCGTTAGTGAGCAACCGAGGGCCAGCGGCAGCAACTCCCGGAGGTGGGTTTATTCTAAGTAGACCTCAGACCTCCATGACCGTCTCCGCGTTTGTTCTGCGAAGCCTCGAGCTGTCTCCCAGGTCCCACTGTGGCCACAAATAGAGCTGATTCTTGTCTGTGTGCCTAGGTTATTGGTTTGTGACCCAAGGGTGACACAAACGGTCAAAGCCCCATGAGAGAGGAAACTCACTTGGAGCCTGCAGACATTCATTCCCAGCCACCTAACCAAAGCCTGGGCAGCAACTCCCCGGAGAAAAGCTTGCATGACACAGAGAAAAGTCGACGTGGAAAAGCGTCCCAAGGGGAAGAGGGCAGGCCTACTGTTATTACTGTAGATTCTGTTTGGGGGAAGAATATAAACTCTGAGACTTAGAAGGAACTTTGTAAGGGCTCTCTTCCTGAGTACCCTCTCGTTCTCCTGTAGACAGAACCCACGGCGCAGGCATATGTTCCTGTTTTAAAAGACTTCCAAAGATGGTGATTCTGTGACCTCCCTTGGTGATTCCCCCTCCAACACGGCTTCAAGTCCCAGGCTTCCTAGACATTTTCTTCAATAAATCCAGTCAATATATATTTACTTCTTTCCCATAACCCATAACAAGGAAGTCTACTTTTTATGCAGCATAATTAGACTAATGTGTTGGTGAGGACTGCTGGTGGTGTTATGATGACTAAGGCTTCCATATGTTGCCACAGCCCCAGAAAGATGTTAAGTCCTGTGCTGTCCCCAGAAGCATGGTGTTAGACACAAGAAAATCCAGCGAATACATTTTTAGTTAATTCAAAACAACCTTCACAAAATTCTCCTTCTATCTTAAACTCCCTTGGCCTTGATTTAGGTGGAAGCTTTCTCTGACTCCACCCACATGGTCATGGAGAGGAGGGCACTGTCCTCTCGGTGAGAACTCCTTGCATCCTGAATAACTGTTACTAGCAGCCATCCCCCAGCTTCCTCTGCTCCCACCAACCCCTTCAGCCTCCCTACATGCTGAACTATTCCAACTAGAACACCTGAACTAGGGGTTCTTCTCCAGTTTCGTCATTTTTCTCCCGCATTGGGAAGCCCCGAACTTGAGTCAGCACAATGACAACGTGGTGATATTGGGAATACAGCCGTACACTTCCCCATCCCGGAATCATGCTTAGGTTAAAAACACAAGTAGCACATGACTGACCCAGGGCACCTGGTTATACTGAACCTGAGGAGGTTAGCTAGAGGACATCCTTCAGATCAACTGTCCACAAAGCTTTTCCTAAACTCTCAGAAAACTCGCCTCCGTACTTCAGGTTTGAACGCTTGAGAACAACAGAACACACTTTCTATTTTATCAACAAGTCACTCTTAAAACTTCCCAAAAAGAAGTCACTATCAACTCTGATGAAGCTCATTTCATTAAGATCTCTTAAGGGAAACAGTGATAAATAATTGAGCCTAAATAGAATTTCCCAGCCCAACCAATTTGATACATTTTGATAGTTGCATTATTAGACCATTTAAAATTCTTGCCTATAGGGACATAGTATGGACATATAATACTGGCCCCCCAAAAAGTGCTGTCTGCTTTAAAAAGGGTATCAGTATAGTGCCACAGCATTTACAGTATCTTAGCTGTTCAGGTCAGAGTTGAAATATGAACTCAAACTGTCCTCTGCGCCAACTCTTTTTGAGGGTGTCAAGGTGCTCTGTCCAGGTACAAACAGGGAAGAGCTGGGGATGAGGAGGGGACTTGCGTGTGATTTTTTAGGATGCGAACACACACATGAAGGTTTTGCATCTCCTCCAAACCAAAGATGGCGGGGACAAACATTTGGTTATCCTGACTCTTAGGGGATCTATTAAGACTCGATATGCTCCTCGTACAAGCTCCTCTCTTGTCAGGTTGCCCCAATAAGACTTCCTTGCTTCACAAATTCAGACTAGTCTTCCTGTAATGCTGCTCTTAGTTTCACTAGAAATAGAAACAAATCTTAAATACCTTTTTCTCTTTTCTAAGCATGATCGTGAGGGGGAAATATGGGATGCTTATAATATGCTGCATTCTATGCTGTTCTTTTTTCATGTATTTTTAAAAACTTTATGAGGTAGCTATTATTTCCATATTCCACCTGAAGAAACTGGGACACAAGCTGGATAAGTAGTTTTCTTAAGGCCACACAGCAGTTAGCAGAGTTCTACCCAAGCCCAGGCTAACCACCGCCCATGTCAACTTCTCTGAGCTGTGTTAGGCCAGCCTCATTTCCTTCCTCTTTAAGTATTTTCCAGAATTCCTCCAGACATAAAAAAATGATAACTAGTTGGCCTGAAATATCTTTTGGATTATTAGTTTACTATTCTAGAATATATGCTGGCAGATGCCGAAGTTTTCCAACTTATTTATTTATTCTTTAATTCTTTCATATACCTACTGTGATTATTTGTTTCTTATAGTTTGCATAGCTTTTTTATTTGGAATAAAAGAATGATTTTTTTTTTTTTTTAGAGAGAAGGAAAGGGAGGGAGCAAGAGGGAGAGAAACATTGATCGGTTGCCTCTCGTACGTGCCCCAACCAGGGACTGAACCCGCCACCTACATTTGTGTCCTGACCAGGCATCTCACTGATAACCTTTTGCTTTGCAGGATAATACCCCACCAACCGAGCCATGCTGGCTGGGGCAAAAGAATAATTTTTTTTAAGGCAAAAATGCTTTTCCACTTCAGGATTACCTATCAGTTGCTTTTGTTGTGAATCAAATAGAATGAAGTGTAAGTTCTTTGGCCACAGTTTCCTCAAAGGTGAGAGGAGATGATGCCAAATGAGTTTCGTAGTCATTTCCTTGTCATTGAAGAATATGCACTCATTTGGGTTTAGGTCACCTCCCAATAGTCCTTTCCTACTCAGCTACCTGATCTTAATGTTCTAAGTCCTCTGCTGCAAAAGGATAGCCAGGCCTGCTATCACAATTCAATGTCCACAGTGATCCATCAATTTAATCAATTCTTTGACTATCAGAGAAGCACTGTCATGTAACCTGATAGTAATTTCAACTTAAATAAGGCTTTATTTGAAAAGAAGAGAATTTTGACTTTCAGATAAGACCACCTAGTTAACAGCCAGGATGTAAAGCACAGTTCCTGGCCGAAGGGTCAACAACTTGTAAACTTGGGGTGAGCCTGCCTATAGCACCTAGCACTATGGAGGATCTTGACGTTTGAGGTCAATTATGGTCTATTGAAGGAGGAGCAGAGGGAACAAATGACAATGCAGTACTATACTCTCTTTTCCCCTTGAAATTACGGTGAGGATTCTTTCTCAAACTTTGTGCAGGTAGAATGCAAAGCATAATACAGCTAACAGCCCTGGCTGGTGTAGCTCAGTGGATTGAGCGTGGGCTGCAAACCAAAGGGTCACCGGTTCGATTCCCAGTCAGGGCACATGCCTGGGTTGCAGGCCAGGTCCCCAGTAGGGGCCACGTGAGAGGCAACCACACATTGATGTTTCTCTCCCTTTCTTTTTCCCTCCCTTCCCTTCTGTCTAAAAAATAAATAAATAAAATCTTTTTTTAAAAATACAGCTAACAGCATTACGAGTACTTTTGTTAGGAAGGTGAGACCTCCCCTCACCGTTATGCAACAACAGCCAGAACAGTGTCCTGAACAACTGCGCTTCGATCACACTGGGCTCCAGTGAAGGAGGGAGGAGAGAGAGCAGGTGCTTGGCTGCTTGGTGAATGGCCCGTTTACAAGTGCAGCAGTGGTCGGAAGGGTGGCAGGGAGCACAAGCGCCACCTCCACGATGGGTAAAACCAGCACTTCACGATTCAGTTATAAACCGATGCCCTGCAAGAAGGCACACTAGAAAGCCAATTTCCATAAACCTAGTGCATCAATATCCTTCAATAATCTTATTTTAAAAGCACCTTTTTAGGAAAAATCATGGAGAGAACTACTCATGCAACAAATACTGATGCTTCCTCAATTTCAAATGTCCCTATGAGATATTAATTATGAGCTAGAGAAAATACATAAAAGCAGCTTTTTTTTTACTTCAGAACCAACTAATTATCTTTCATACATCTTTTGAAAAGCAAATGCACATGTAAAAGCTCAAGTGAAAAACATGTTCAACGCATCATGTCTAGACTGCCAAGAAAACAAGGGAGTTTAAGTGCTCAAAATTGAAAGATCTTACTAAACTAGAATTTCAAATCAATGTAAAAAAAATCAGCCTCATATTTTAATGTATCTTGTCATTAGCATTTTATATTTAGACATCAGCGTTAGGGTGGTTGCGGCTGTATATTCAAGATGTACATACATCCCACATGGTGAGTAGCACCAATATTGTAAAATTACAAAAATAAAAAATGCCTTTCAGGCACCCCTTCCCTTAAAATGCTGACATTCCTATAACTACACGTGATCAACAGACTATTGGGAAGCAGATCAAACACACAAAGATATCTTTACCAAACCAGCAGAAAACCTTAAAAATGGGTGGGTCGAGGCAGCAGAGCATGAAGTAGAGGTGGTTCTTGGGCCCCAAGAGATAAGAGATGCAGTGAAACATAAGGCAGGGAAATAGGAGGGGGGAAGAAATCTAGGACTGTCTGTACAATCTATGCAGATTTTTTCAAATGTAAATTTTAAAGTGAATGCTGCTTTTATGTGACCGCATAAAAGAAGGCATAACAGGCTGCTCCACTTCCCTTTAAACACAAGCGCATGAAGAGAGTCAGGGATGCGAGGAGCCAATTCTCTGAGCCGCTACTTAATCAATTGCACTCAGTTCTGGTTATTGACACAGCCACACCACAAAGGCCACTCAACAGTTAATGCATATGATGTTGGAAAAGCACTCTGAGGTCTTCTAAAGGAGGGTAGGGTAAAAACCCTAAGGGGCATGGTTTTATTACTTATTTCCAATTAACCGAGCAGCATTATACATGAAGCTCCCAAGACCTGAAAAAAAATTGAGATAATTTATTTTGCTTATTCTGATTATCCCATATGAAAGCACTTCATTCCAAAAGCTGGTATTTGAAATTCTGATAGGGTTATTCTGTGCCTTACTCTGGTGTTGTCAGGATAACCACTGCAGGCTGTAAGGAATAAATATGTTCTTCAAGTGTTACAGACTGCTTTTGCAATCTGTCAAAATGGAGAGCTGAGAGGGAGTTATGTGTTTTTAACTGTATACATCCATCAGTAGCTATCACTCTCCTCGTAGACAGCAAAAAGTCAACAATGAAACATAAAAGCTAAAAATAAGTGACTGAGCAATCGCTCAGAAGCGCTGCACGTGGGCACAGCGTTTCATGTACACACATTCCTTCCGTTTCTTATTACTGCCAACTTAAAGGAACTGAAATGAAGGGCTCAGACCTAAGAAAAACTAAGGAAACGTGCACAAATATGTAAAAGCCAGTCACAAGTAAAATTTCATGCTCATACCCGTACAACGTCACCATTCCAAACAGTCCGGACCCAGATACAGGCAGTAACTAATATATGTTGCTGCAAATGCCATGAAAAAAAAAAAAAACAAAGACAATTACAGGCTCATCAAAAGCTCCAAGAAAAACTTAGGGTCATTCCATACAAGCTGGAAATATCTCTCCACTCACAGGTATTGCAACATATTCATTTCTAAGAGTCAATCGAGTCAACACTATTAAAGACCCATTGTTTACAACTTACTATGCTCTAGTGAATGAAAATATTGTGTAAAAAAGAGTATGGTTCACATGCAGGCATACATTCAAAATAGATGTCTGAGTATATAATCGCATATAAAAAAGTATGATCTGAAAGGAAAGCACTAGATTCAGAAAAAATCAATAAATCCTTGACTTAAATAGGTTTTTTGGTTTTCTTCTCATTCTGTAAGAGTTTATTCAGTGACAAAAAGAGCATAAAAATCTTGGAAGTTACAAGTTTGAAATCTTATATATTCAAAGGAGACAAGTTGTCTTTCAACAGTAGTTTTTTTTTAAACTATTTTTTAGCTTCAAAATGATTTATCTAACCAAACCTCATAGGAAAACCACAATATATAAGTAAGATAAAAAAAGGTATTTAATTAATACAAATTTGTTTTGTAAGTGCAAGTTTATATAACATTTATTTGTTAGGTAAATAAATGAGGGGAGTTTTTTGATGAAGAGAAAAATGTGAAATCGGGGATGAGGGGTGGGTAGTGGTTACATTCCTCTTTCAGCCTCAGTGTCTGACTCATTTCTGTATTTTGGAGTTTTTTGCACCATATTAATAAAATTCTGAATCATACACATAAGTGGTTTCAAATAGTAACATTTACCAGCTCCCTTGAGATCTCAGGTTACTCTTCAAGCAAACAGAAAAGGGAGTAGGAGAAGCTTCATTCCATAGCCTGAACCAAAACTCAATAACCTATGAACACAAATTAACTCATCATCACTGCTTGCAACTATGGTAACATTTTCCACATAGTTGACTGTATATGTAGAATTTTTTAAAATTACAATACTTAAATTCAAATCAAACCTTTGAGAAACTCAAAGATCCCCATCCCCCCGCCCCACACATACACAGAATGCCCTAGGCGTTAGTGGAATTGAATCCCTATTTGAAAGCCTGTCTTTGAAAAGACCACCAGCATACACTGAGTCGGTATTGGTAGTCAACACCGAGGGCCACCAGAGCAGATGTAGTGTACAGACACCTGTTGACAACCTAGGATTCAAGCAAGCTGTGCCACCTGCAGACCTGCTGCCCTTTGGTCTCCTTCATTTCCTCCCAATGGTCTTGTTCCTCCTCTCCACTACTGTTTTGGCCCAGGGCAATCCAACCAATCATCTCTTTGCGCTTCATAGTACGCCTGTTATAAATGGAAATCATCAACGTGACGTCAGAGAGCTGAAAGAGGGCCACCTGGAAAACAAAGGTCTCCTTATAGACAGGGTTGGGTTGACCACGCCGAATAGATGTCTTGCAGCGGGACATCTCTTGACCCACAGAATTGAGGAGAAAGAGTTTTCCATATGTATCTAAGAAAAAAACAATGGAAATGAGAAAACATCAGTGCTTTCTGTTGTGCCAGTCTAGTTGCAATATACACATGGGTAGCAAAGTTTTCTTTTAACATACTGATCGGCATTCTTAGGTCTCGTACTTGCAGTAGGACTAACATCTTACATGAATGATTAAGGAAAGGGATTATCACCTCAAATGTCTAATGTTCCATGCAGCCCACTATTGGGTACCCTGCTGATGTTCATTAGAAGCTCTACATGTGCAGGAATGTATACATGCATAGGCATACCTGCAGTGGTGTTTGTGGACATGCACAGTATTTTTGTTCACATTTTATTTATGTAACAAGATAAATACATACATTTTGCTCTATGTGGTTTCCTTTCCATAATCAAAATACTGATTTATGCCTGAGTTAGTGTCTCTTCTTTTCTCACTGTGTACGTGTTCTTTGGACCATGTCATCCACTCAGTGCCAACAACCAGATCTGCATCTCTGGACTAGACTTCTCTCTCAAGCTCAAGATCCAGCTGAATGCCATATTTCCCTTCACGGACATCACACACACACATCTTGCACATCACTTTCCCAACCCTTAACGACTTGCTGCCCCAGCGTTCCCATCTCTGTGAATGGCAGCATCACCCCCTCACGATCCAAATCAGAAACCAGGACGACATTTTTGACAAGACTGAATTCCTCACCCTCGTCCAGCCAATGAATCACCAAGTATTATTATTTTTTTAAAGATTTTATTTATTTATTTTAGAGATAGGGGAAGGGAGGGAGACAGAAAGGGAGAGAAACAGCAATGTAGGGTTGCCTCTCACATGGCCCTCACCGGGACCTGGCCCGCAACCCAGGCATGTGCCCTGATGGGGAATCGAACCAGAACCATCTGGTTCCCAGTCCGCGCTCAATCCACTGAGCTACACCAGCCAGGAATCACCAAGTATTATTGATTCTACCTCCTAAATAGTTCCCAAATTGGCCCACTTTTTCCCCATCCCCCATGCCATTGAACTTTCCGTGTCTACCATAAGCTCAGATCTCACCTGCATCAGTGCACACTTGCTCACTGAACACCAGTCACTGGTTAGAGCGGTATTTGTAAAATGCACATCTGCTCGTGTTACGCTCACTAATTAGCAAAAACTAAACCTTCAATACTCCCCACTAGTCTCAGGACAAAACTAAATTTCTTGGTAGAACTACTTATTTAGGCCCTGTTTTCCACCATTGTTGCCTTTATTGTTGTAATCCAACTATTTGGAGCTACCTTTATCCCTGCAGCCCCACCTGCTCTCTTACCCTTTCACTTCTGCACTAGCTATCCATGCCCTGATATCCCGAGAGATACCACCTCCACATAACTTCTATTCTTGGTTTGGTTTGGACATTACTTTATCCAGGCATTTTTGCTGACCACTCACCCTCCCCACCAACCCTAGTTCAGATAACCCTCCCATGGGCTTCATCAAAATCAAGTTTTACAGACTCATAGATACAGAGAACAGACTGGTGATTGCCAGAGAAGAGGAAGGTCAGAGGAGTAGGTGAAAACAAGTGATCGAAAGGCACAGATTGGTAGCCACAAAATAGGCACAGGCATGTAAAGTACAGCATAGGAAATGTAGCCGATAATACTGTATAACTATGGTGGTGCCAGGTGGGTACTGGAAATATTGGGGGGGGTACTTTGTGAAGTATGTGATTGTCTAACCAGTATGCTCACACCTAAAACCAGCTCAAAATAATATCGCATGTAAACTGGAATTGAAAAAAAATTAAAATGTCTTTAAAAATCAAGTTATCACTGAGTATTTCATCGCCTGTTTGCTTGTCTACAAGGCTATCAGCATCCCAGCAGTGAAAGAAGAGCGGCCCTTTCCCGGCAGCTCCTGTCCGTGGTGCTCCAATGCCCGGCCCAGGGTCTAACGTGTATACACATCCAGTACGTATGAAATATTTTGTAATAAATGTTCATGACTGGCCAGGAGGCTCAGCTTTCTTTTTCCTTCTGGTCTCAAGATTTTTCAAACCTGCAAAATACAGCTATATGTTTTATAATCCTTGCACTAGGACACTGTAAAATGGCAACTAGCCTTGTATGTTTAGTCATTTATAAAAAGGAAAGAAAATATCCAAGTAACTGATATAATCTACCACTTTTGCTAAAATTTCTGAAAGGATCGTTACAGAAAACATCATCTCCCAAGACAATTATATTTTTACTAAAAATACTGTATTTATTTCTTGACTTTTCTCTTAACTGCAACTTTTACCAATTTATGTGTTCTTTATTCTTTTTTAAAAATCCTAAATGCTAAGGTGTTTCTCAAATTCTATTTTTCTGTACATCTGTTCAGGGTAAAAGCTGATTATGTGTACTACTCACTTTCCCACCTAAAACCAGTCAAACTTTTAAAAAGTGCAACAGCCAGGCCTCCGTAATTTACTGTTCTCCACAAGAGCATTGTACGATAGGAAACAAATTACAACCCGCAGTTTTCTTTCTATGTTGATCTTTTTCTATTCCGGTTTGATGTGTTATTTTATGCACTTATCTGCTGAGAAACACGAGGTGTGAAATTACACTCCAGGTGGGAAAACACTCCTCTGTCTCAGAAACAGAGCTCTCCACTCTTCAAACTGCTCTGTGGAAAAGCTATCAGCAAACCGGCAACGGGGGAGTGAATTTGTGTTTCTGCAGCTGTAAAGGGCTGCGTGATTCCTGAAGGAAAAGTTAATTCAGTCACCAAACTGCTCTGGGAATTCTGCTGCCAGTGTTGCAGTGGGAACTGACTCAATCTTGAGAAGACCTGCTCACTTCACAGAGAGCAATTTCAAGTTTCTCTTGTCACAAGATTGTTTTCTGATTACAAGAAAGGCCAAAACTTACTACCAAATCTCCACCACTGAAGCTGCATTGTAAGTGGCAAAAAGGGGAAATAATACTTTTATCAACAATCCAGACTGAGGACACCTGACTGAAAGAAGGAAATGTTGCTATTCGTTCTAGCCCAAAGGGGGACCTTTTGTCATATTGCGAAGTGATCGCCACTGCAAGGTTAGTGATCATCTGTGACCACACATAGTTACAAGTTATTTTTCTTGTCATGAGAACTTCTAAGATCTACTCCCTCAGCAGCTCTCAAACATACAATACAGTATTATTAACTGTAGCCACCATCCTGTACGTTCCCTCGCCAGGACTTATTTATCTTATAATTGAAAGTTTGTACCATTTGACCATCTTCACCCATTTATCTCCCCACATCTCCCACCTCTGGAAACCACCAATCTGTTCTCTGTATCTTTTCTTTTTTCTAAAAAAGATACCACATATCAGTGAGAGCATACAATATTCGTCTTTCTCTGTCTGCCTTACCACATTTGATTTTTAGGATACCTGAAATGAACCTTTGTGCGTGGTGTGAAGTTAGGGGTCTAATTATTTTGCCACATGGGAAGCATTATTCATTAAACAGTCCATGATCTCCCAGTTGATTTTTAAAACAACATCTGTCAGATGTCAAGTTTCTAAGTTTGGGTGCCTTTCCATAAGCCTCAAAACATTATTATCATGTTATAATCTGTCTAGGAAGAATCCCTCTGTTATCTTCTTAAAAATCTGTTAGTCTAAGCTTTTGCTTGGTTTAACTACCTTCTGCATATGAATTCTAGAAACAACTTATCAAGTTTTATTTTATTTTTTTAAAAGGGAAAAACATACCAAAAAACACTGTTGGGATTTCAATTGGGATTGTATTGTATGTATGGATTACATTGGGAAAGATATGGAATATTCTTTGATATTCATATACCAATGAACATGGTATACCTACCTATTTAGTTTCCTGTTGTATCTTTTTTAAAGTTTTATAATTTTTCCACAATTTTTGTACTCATCTTTTATTGTTATCCTTTAGTTTATATATATATATATATCTTAGATATTTTACTGCTGTTGTAAATAGTGATGTTTTAAAATTCTAATTGTTCCTGATATATTAGAAAACAACTGACTTTGTAAACAAACATCTTAGTTGAAATTTGCAGATTATCTTGTATTTTTTATGTAGAGAACCATATTTTCTACAAATAATGATAGTTTTGTTTCTTCCTTTCAAGTTTTAATTGTTTTTTTCTTATTCTCTTGCATTGCCCTCAGCCTCTCATGTAATGTTCAGAAGAGATGCTGGCAGGACCTTATTTTGTCCTGACTTGAAGGGATTTCAGGATCAAGAATGATAGTGAGTGTATATTTTCTTAAAGTGCCCACTATCGAGGTTGAGCAAGTTCCCGTCTGTACCACCCACCAAGTGTTGCTATGCAACACCATTTCTACCTCTCTAAACTCTTTCCTGTACCAAAGGGGTGTAAAACCTTAAAACCACATTTGCCTAAATCTCTTGCCTGTAAGATTCCAGTAAGGTTCCACTAACGAAAGCTACTTCTCTGAGACTGGAAAGCAGGAGGAAAGGGGAGTCACTGTCCAGACAGGCTGCAGGAACGTGGGCAGCATTCAAGATTGCGGAGCCAAGGTTTGCCCATGGTGTCCAAGCATCCTCATGAGCACCGCCCCTTCTGGATGCTCACAGCCCAGACCATGCTGGCATCTCTCCTGTGATACCCGTGCTTCTGTATCTCATGCAGAGAGCCTTTCTGATGCTTCCTTCCCTGCCCCCCCATGCTTAAACCCTACCATAAACAACGTCTGACTCCAAATACCTAGAGTATTTTCCATTTTCCTGACAAAATTTGACTGACATAGTAGTAATTGGTTGTCTGAACTGGAATGTTACCATGAAAAAAAATTTTTTTTAAACAACGGGCACTGGCGTACAAGTTGTGTGCCGGGCTATGAAGAAACTAATATCAGAGGCTAGAGCAGGAGAGATCCATAATCTATATTATGTGATGCTAAAAGTTGCCATCTGCTATAACTTGGAAGGAAGAGAATATGACTAATGAGTTTGTTGCTCTCAGGAAACAGATTGAAAAACAGAATGTCAGACATGAGTATTCAGTTCAACTGTCTTCATTTGGGAGGTGCAGGGAGGTGAAAGGTCAGCTTGGGGAAGACCTGACCAGTGTGAAAGGAAAAAGGAAAGGAGAAGAGAGAATACAGAAATCCAGATCCTTCTGTGGATTCAGATCCATTATCAAATTAAGGATGTAGGCCTCCCACCAGATTTGAGTTGACTGGGCCATGGGACTAAGTTCTGAATAACACAACACGATAGGAGATAAATGTTACCTTTGGTCATGGCTATGTTCAACCACTGCCACCAAGCAAGAAGTCCCCCATGTTGCCTCACCCCGCCTTTCACGGCAACAAGAGGGGGCGCGTTTGAATACAATAGCTCCCCTTATTAAAGAGCCTGCGTGCCTCAGCCACAGATTGGAGGAGAGTCACCGGGCTCACTTTGGAAAGTGATGCAAGGAAGAAATAAACCTTTGTGTGTGCGCCACTGAGACTGCAGGGTATGTTTGTTATGGCGTCCTAGCCTACCCTACATGAGTACACCTTCTATTATTCATCTGCTAAGAGTACTTCTTATCAACAACGGATAATGAACTGTGCCAAAAGCTCCTTCTGCACCTATTGAGAAAACCATACTGGTTTTTCATAAACCAGTTAATATGATGAACTACACCAGCAGATTTTCCTAATTCTGGATTATCCTGCATTTCTGAGCTAAGCCCAATTTGTCAGTTGTTAGTTTTGTGCGGGTTTTTTTCCTTCATATTAGGATGCTGGGTGGGCCTAACATAAACTGCAGAGTGCGAGACAGGTTGTGCGGAGGAGGGACAGGGAGAGGTTGGGAAGGGAACTGTTAATCGACTGCTATATCTATTTTTTACATAGCAGTCCCCTTTACATTGATTATGACCACTGGTATATTTTGATTTATTTTTATTGTGTTGGTTTGTGCTTTCTATCTATTCTGCATTTTCTATGCTTTTAAATATCTTTTTCTCATTTCTGTTGGTTTAACTGAGTTTTTTATTCTAATTTCTTCCATTGGTTTGAAAGCTGGATTAAAATTTTAACATGTACACTTGACTTACTGTCTCAAATTAATCAATATCTCTTTGTTATTATTATACTTATTTATTTTTATTTATTTATTTAATTTATTTTTAGAGAGAAGGGAAGGGAGGGAGAAAGAGAGGGAGAGAAACATCAATGTGTGGTTGCCTCTCATGCACCCTGTATAGGAGACCTGGCCTGCAACCCAGGCATGTGCCCTGACTGGGAATCAAACCAGTGACCCTTTGGTTTGCAAGCCCATGCTCAATCCATTGAGCTACACCAGCCAGGGCTTAATAAATATCTCTTGATATAGTTGTGAGAATCTAGTTAATGTAAGTAAAGGAATATCACTTATGTATTCAATAAGTTAGTGCCACATGCAAACCTTTGTATGAATTTGTCAGAATTCTGAGCACAAAGTGGCTATTAATAAATACACATTGTAACCTGGACTAGGACCTGAAAACTGGACCAGGACTTTTAATGAAGGTGGGACACCCTGCATCTTCACTTAGTCCTTTTCTCCCTGCATTTCATTTGTAGAGTACATCCCTGCATCCCACTTTGTCTTCACATGAAACACGAGGTGGCTTGATTTGCTTTTTTGTTTTTCTTTCCTCCACTCTCTGCTATTGTGAGTGCCTAACAAGGTTAATATGCTGCTGCTATAAGTATTATCATTTGGGATGCCATTATCACACACGGCCAATCGGGCACATGCCGAGAGGCTCAGGAACTTGTTTTTACTGGCGGGGGCAGCGTAATGATAGTTTTGACAAGGACCATTACTTGTGTATGTATAGACACACATACACACAATGCGGTAGTAGCACACTGGAGAAGAAGGCACAGCAGAGATGGGGATGGAGAAAGAGAACCTGCAACAGAGAAGCTAACATTCATTTTAACCAGCACTTTTCCAGTAATGTTAGCTTGTTAACCTCACTTAATGGGCAAGAAAATGAAATTCAGGGAGGTTAAATCCAATGTCAAGCCATGCAGTAACTGGGTGGCAGGTCCAGGAAAAGGACAGAACAGAACTGCAAAACTGTTAGTGAACCAAGTTCAATGAATAATCAAATGTTTCTTATTCACAATGGTGACTTTTTCAAAAGCATTTGCAAGTGCACATCAGGACTGCAGATGTCTTCCAGACACTGTAAGCTACTTTTTCACCTGGACCGTTCACCACATACAGACGCGGAGACCATCCCTTGCATCAGATTTGTAGACTGTCTTATACCATCTTAACAGCAATCGTGACGACAATATTTTTGAACACTGACCATGTGCAGTAAATGAGATGTTACCTTGAAAGGGTCCGAAATGATTCTTGGTATGTTGTTCCATGACGTGCGCTAAGATTAGTTTATTTTGCTACCTCATTTATATATTGTTTCTGAATAGGATCTATGGGCCAGTTTCAGTAATTTTCAAATAGCCTGTTTTATCTTTCCTAGCCTATCTATGATTTGAAAAAACATAGCAATTTATAACATGGTCACTTTCACCAAAACATTAATGGATAGATAGATAGATAGATAGATAGATAGATAGATAGATAGATAGATAGATAGATAGACAGATTTTTATATCTACATCTAAATCTATATTATCTATTATCTACGTGTGATTGATCAATCAATCTATCTACCTACCTACCTTCTTATCTATCTATTTATCTATCAAACTATCAGATGAACAAAGAAAAGGTTAAGCTTGGAAATGGAGAAAATGCCCAGCCACATCCTTTTTCTTGGGATGAATTTGGTTTATGGAGGGTACTGCAGAAAATGTCCTCAGGTTTAGCTGCTTGGTACCCTGTCTATCCTGTCCAAGGTTGAGTCAGGGGAATAGGGTTCAACACTAAGATGTCATCATAATGTAATGCCAACCACAGAAGCCCCTAGGTATGGCTAAGACTCTTATTTTATTTTTATCCTCCTGACCCAGCTGAACTATTCTAGACCATTTTTTCTACCCACTATTTTATAACTAAAATTGTCAAATGCACTAAAAATTTGAAATGGTTATATAGTAGACACCCTTATACCCATCACCTAGATCCTTCAGTTGTTATGTTGTGTTCCATTTGTGCTTTGGACTAAATGTATATATTTTCCCAAATTCACATATTGAAGCCCTGTTCCTCAGTGTGATGCCATTTGAAGGTGTGTTGGTATTTGGGGCGTTTGGGAGGTCATTAGGTCATGAGGGTGAAGCCCTCGTGAATGGGATTAGTGCCATAAGAGAGACATTGGAGAGATGATTTTTTTTCTTCCTCTTGTTATGTGAGGACATAGCAAGAAGGTGCCTATTGCAAACTAGGAAGATGGTTCTCACCAGGACCTAAATCAGCTGGCACCTTGATCTTGGATTTCCTAGCCTCTACCACCATGAGAAATAAATTTTTGTTGTTTAAGCAGCTCAGTCCAATGCAGTTTCTGACATTATGAATAAAGATGCTGTGAACATCCTCATGTAGATCTTTTTAAAAACTTATGGGTAAATGCCTAAGGATGGAACTGCTGCATTTTCAGTGCATATTTTGTTGTATAAGAAACTGCTAGGCCTTTTCCCTAAGTGTTTTTTTTTCATTTTCCACACTTGGTGGAATTGGTCTTTTTAGTTTTAGCCATTCAGGAATGGGGGTGGGGGTTGTGGTGTAGAGACTCGAATCTGTAAGTACGCTCCTACCAGCTCCTTCCTGCTCATCAGAGTAAAACCTGCCCCTCACTGAGCCTTCTCCCCAAGAATTTAACTCAAAAGTCTGGGGAGAGGAGCTGATATTTCAGTGGTTTATTTTGTCTAAGACCCTAATAGAGGAGAGGAACTTCATCTACTATCTGTCTAACTCTTTGAAGACAAATTTAAAATATCAGAACAGTCATCTGACTGAATCAAGCTGGTGAATTCAAAGTTATCTTCTGTTTCACAATTTATCTTTAGACAAAAAAAAAATTCTCACAACTAAATCCCAGCCTTTGTCTCTGTTTCCAGCCAGATTTAGAAAATGCCAATATTCTAGGGAAGGAAAGTTCCCGATACTCAGGCTTGGCCTATTTTCCTTCAGCTTCCTTAAGAACTATTCTTCACATTATCACAGCCACCCAGTAAGACAGGACTGGTGTCCTCTCTTCACAAACAAAATAGCCGCACTCGTGCCCAGAATCCCAACACAGGATTTGGGACCTGTACACATACATGTTCCTCCACGTGTCTCCCCTGACAGGCACCTCCTTCATGGTGGATGCTGACACAGGGCTTGGGTCCCACTCCCTGTCCTCCATCCACCTCCACCTTGGAGGCCAGTGCACCTGGCAAGGTCTCTCCAGCACCCCCACTCCCAGTCCCATTCATTTCCCCACTTGCATCCTCTGTCCTTCTCCCTGCCTCACCCCACCTGCAGTTCTTCCAACTCTGCTCAGTTACCTCATAAAACTCTTGTTCCCTCACCCTTTCTCTCTCTTATTCTCCTCCATATGGGAACTAAAAATGTATTCTAAGCCTGCCTGACGACTGCCAAAGTAGTGCTAGTGGCGTAATGAAGTGAGACATAATGAAGAACCAATGCTGTCAACATCTAAAGCCCTTGAAAGTACCAAGAGGTCCCTTTCAGAATCTCCACAAAGGAACCCTCTACTTTCTCAACCCCTCCTAATTAGCTGGATTTTCCTCAAGTACCAGCATTCTACATAAACAAAAAACTTTTGTCTTCCCTATTGGGTTTCTGTTTTAACTAATAGCATCACAGCAACATTGTCTTCTATTACTTTGATTGCAAAGACACAGCATGCCAGTTACATTTTGAGTTAAATTGCAACACTATGTCTACGAAAAATAATGTCATAAACACCAAACTGACTTAAAACTTCTAGAATTAAATCAATCTCTAAATTAGAACATACATTTTTTTTTCTATTTTGTTTTAAACATTGGTCACAAGAATTTCCCTTAGGCATATTTTCTTTAATATAAAAATGTATGAAAATACAATAATAGCATCCTCAATATCATAGCTTTATATGCAGTATGCCAACCTATGTATTGTTATGACCCCATTTTACAGATGAGGAAACTGAGATTCAGAAAACTTTAGGAACTCACAGCTGGTGATAGAACCTGAATTCACACCTTAGTTTTGGGCTCCAGCTGATGCTTTCTTAGCCACAGTGCTGTCCTCCCTCACCCACTGTATTGCCTGGTACCGCCCAGCACACAACGCTTCCCAGCAGGCACTGGGATGAGTTATGACGGTGTGATCCACCTCCGCATCATTCTCTGCAGAACCACCATGTTCTTTCCCCCAAATTGTTCAGATCACACCAAATCTCATGAGGATAGGGAAAGAGACCAGCAAAAGCTCTGAAGATAAAGCAGTAAATCCAGGTCTTTCATAAATCCAGAGCTATTCTAAAAAGCAAACTTGTACCTAACAAAGAGAGTTTAGCTATGCAATTAATAATCAGCACCTATTATGCATTTTAAATAACTCTCATCTGACTCTGAGTGTCAACACAGATTATGTTTTATGCACCTATCCAGAGCAGGGAGCTTTCCATTCAAACTTGCTTTAATGGGCTTAATACAGGTTGGCTAACAAGATACCATTGAACAGAGAGTTCATGGGGTGCAGCATAGTTAAAGGCTAAAAGGAGTAAGAGCCAAGATTTGGTTGTTGGATCCAACCTTTTTCTACCAGCTCTGCTGGCTCTTCACCTGATGCTAGCATGTGAGGCCAGAGCCCATTGACTTGTACAGCCTACCATGTTGTTATTGATTTCATTCTTCTATCAGGAAGACTTTGCTGTCGATGAGGGGCAGGCTCACTTGCTCTCCACCCTACCCTCTTCTAGTTTATCTTCCTTTATTGAAAGGCTGAAAATTGAACAACATTTTTCAGACTCTCTTGCAGCTAGCATTCTGGATACAAACTAGGTTCCTCTGACTAAATGTACTTACATGAGATCCAGAAGACACAATTGAGGCAAAAAACCATCTTCCTGTCCCCTTTTAAGATGGGTTTTTTTTTGTTTGTTTGTTTGTTTTTGGCTGACAAGCAAGATCATGAAAGGTAAGCTCATTTTTAGCAGCATCGTTCCAGTGTTCAGTCTACAGCTTCTTGGGTATTGAGAGGTAGTTGGCAGGAGCTGCTTTCTTATTCTGATTTCCTGAACCCTGAACTGCAGCTATTGGAGTATGTCTTAAGCTCCTTTTTCCAGTAGTGACCTCAGAAGTGGCGAGTCAGGCCTGTATTGCCCCAGATCTTCCTCCTTCACATCCTCGTTCATCAACACAATAACCATTAACATTTCTAGTATGCTCACTATATGTTAGGCACTATGCTAACACTCTACAAAAATCATTTTATTTATACCCCAAAAGAACTCCATGAGGAAGATACTATTAATATCCTTTTGTTCTACATGAGTCTACCAAGATTCAGAAAAGACAAGCAAATTGCACAGATCAAAGCAAAGCTAGTGGGTAAGTGAATAGACCTGCCTCACTCCAACGCCTGAGCTCTACCTCTTTAAAGGTGTTTGAGGGCCTGGGACTTATTAGCAGATTTTAATTGCCCATACACATTGTGTTACTGAAAAGACATCATTCCTTTCTCTTAAATAATATACACGTAAAGGTCAGCTTATTTCATGTCAAGATGTGTCTAGATATTGGAGAAGCCTTCAACCTAATGAAATAGAAGGGGAATTTTAAAACCCGAGGTATCACTTTGTAAAAACTCTCTAAGCCACAGCAAGATGACTTTTATTGTAAAAGTTAAAGAATTAAAGTGAAAGTAGACACAGCCTTGTACTTGCCCCTGGAAGGAGCGTGTACTTACCAGGCGCTCTGTTCACAGCGAGGTTTCGGAAATGGCTGCCTTTGATCATTTCCACAGATAATCGCCCCGTTGTGGCATTATAGGACAGCCCCACCAACAGCTCTGGCGCCCCTCCATGAGACAGCGACTGCGTGGATGAAGCACTATCACTGTGCGAAACGGCAGATGGGCTGAGCGGAGACTCTCCACTCTGGAGGGGAAGAAAAACAAAGAATCCATTGGCCCACGCTGCACTACTCTCCCTTGCAGAAAGGCAATATTATGTTTGGTGAAATTGTAGCCCAATCTCAACGGCTGCCAAAGATTACTGAGGAAGGGCGCACTCTGCGTGAATGATAATGGGTCTGGGGAGCGCAGCAGTGCATGAGAGCCCTTGCATTATCAGCTGACATCTTCGTTTCAAGAACTGTCTCCATTCAATATTTCCTCTCCAACACAAAACGAGCCAAGATGTTATTACTAGCGTAAATCAAACCATCTAAGATACATAGAAAACTAATAATACATTTAATACAGACCCAAATTCCCTCCTGTGTAATTTGTGCTCCAGTGTTTCTGTGGAACCCATCCACTCTGTTCTCTGCAGCTCTGTGATGAATGTAGCAATTCAAAGGGCATTTTGTCTTCACTAGAAAAAGAAAATGACCGCTGGATATCTACCACCGCCCAGAACATTTGGCCCCTAGTTCTGCTTCTTAAGGTCAGGAATATGCCAGATGCTATATATTTTCTCCTTAGAAATAAATTACACTGAAAGTGAGCACTTTTACAAAACTTTGATATAGAAGGTGACACGTGACTGCAACCTCAGAGACCTTGCAGGCACCAGGTGTGCCCAGGGACAGCCCACGCCTTCTGTTATGGTTATTCACGAGCACACTTCTCCAAAGCACCCACTTTATGCGCCAGACACGTCGGGAGGAGGTGAGTGAAGCGGATCACTGAGTGGATTCTCATTCAGGGAGGGGAGTAGGAGTCAGCTCTGCAGGGGAAGCCAGCCAGCCCCCCGGAGCCACCACCTCCTCCACCAGAAACAAATACGTCAGACTTTGCTCAAACCTTTCTCCTCCACATTGAAAATCATTTCCTAAAATTTCTTATCAGTAATGCCAATGAATCAATGCATTAAAAGTAATTAAATACTTTTTTACATCTGTAGGAAACCATCCTGTTTACCAAGCCATGGACATCTAGAGTCCGAGCTTTCACGGAGTACAATTTGTAAACTACCAGGCTGGGCAGTTTTGATAGGTGCCTAGAGCTGCTGCTGGATGATGATGACCCAACAATGGAATTTTTGCTAAGTGTTGGGTGAGGGTCACTCCCTCCCCTCTGCTTCTATAGAAGCATCTATTGTGGCACCTATCTCTGCCTAGCTTGCCTCTCCCATCCATCCCCAGGCCCTTTTATTGTGATTTTCCCCAGGCTGTAACCCCCTTCAAATGCCGTTTACTGTCTTTGTTCACCTGGGAAACTCAGACTTCTCCAATTCTTATAATCTCTCAGGCCACAGTGCATACATCATCCACTACCTGGCATATAATCATGCTCAACAAACAATGGGAGAGGGGACAAATTTTTAACCCTCAACGTTCTTTCATACTGACTCATTTTCCCCACTCAACTCTGTGCTCCCAGCACTCCGCACAAGGCCTGGAACAGAGAAACAGGGGTGTGGTCATACCTGTCCCTAAGCTCTACAGTGCAGGCGGGACTCCCTCTGCCCTACTGTGGCTTCTGTTTTTCATGGTTTCAGATGTGCTTTACTCAGAGCTTAAGAAGAAAAGAGGGACTGGAGATGAGATGTAATCTGGTTTATGGATCCTCTTTTACTTATTATTTTTAAATATAATCTTTATTATATTTTTGTCCATTACCATTTAGTCCCCTTATAGTCCCCTCCCCCAGCAATCACCTCACTGTTATGTTTTAAAGGCTCATTCTGAGCCCATGTTGGGAAGAGTCTGAGGAGGCAAAGGAAGCAGGGAGAACACCAGGAGGCCGTTTCATCCAGAGACGGTTGGGTTCCGGTTGGATTTTGAAGATGGAACCAATAGGATTTTGACCTGAGCAACTAAGAAAAATGAAATTGCCTTTAGCCAAGATGGGAAGACTGTAGGTAAAATAGATTTAGGGAGGCAAAAGTCAGGATTTCAGGTCTGGAGATACTAATTTTAACCTATTTAAAATGTCAGTGGCTGGACCTCCCATTGCCACACTCCAGTGTTTCTGGCTCCTTTCCTCGTCCTCAGACCCGACGAGCCCCTCCCACCCCCCAATCCCTGCGCATGACACTCTCTGTCTGACATCCCTGTCCTCCACATGTCACCAGCTTCTTCCCCGGGTTACCTGAGTTCTGAATTTTATCAGCACCTCAAAGAAGCTTTCTCTGACTCTTCTAAACAAACGGCAGCCTCTGTCATGCTCTTCTTTCCTTCCTGCCTTGGTTTACCTACTGACGCCCTCCCCCACCAGGCTGTAAGCTCCCCGAGGGCAGGGGCATCACCCATTGGGTTCTTTCCTGCGTCCTCTTCCTGACATACAGTAGGCACTCAGTTGGCCCCAAAGCCCAAGATAGCTACCTGATCTTTTTACATGTTTATTAAAAGGTGATACCCGTACAAGTTGACACATTACCCACAACATTAGTGAGACTGTTCATCTTGTAGACACACAAGCTGCATGGTCTTTCCTTGGCACCCAGGGGATGCAGAGGATGGTGCCCACAGAGAAGCCTGGTCATACAAATGGGAAGTCTTAGAAGTGGCTGGAGTTCTGGGCTACTGTGTGCCACCTGCGCAGGCACACTTGTCAAGGACCTCGCCTTGACAGTCCCATCTCTGAACTTCATCAGAGCACATACTGGGGGCAGAGTTGGGGATGGAGGAATGGGTGGTAGGACCATTTATTAGCTAACTAGAAGCTCTAGCCCCCCTCTCCTGGTTTTCCCATGCCCTCCACACACTGTGCTCTTGTTTCCTGAGATGGACATCCATCAGGCTATAGGGAAGATGGGCATGAAAAACCCACTGAAGCATAAAGTACAAATCATAGCTTAGAAGGAAGAGGAGAGCCAAATGGAAAATTAAATTAAAGTGTTTGAATTCACAGGCTGAGTGTACTAAATCAAGAGTTGACAATTCCACATCCTCAAACACACTGCATCATTAGCAGCACCATTCGACATACTCACACTGATATTACTTCTTGGCTCCAGAACCAGAGTCACTTTTGTTTCCCCTTCTGGGTGCAGGTGGCTGAGATGGAACAGCTTCTCTCCCATCATTCTCTCACGGGTCATCTTGCGGGCGGCGTACAGGCGGAAGCGGATGGCACAGGCAGCCACATCTCTGGGCTCTAGCTTGGTGAAGGTGACCTTCTCCTTGAAGACAGGGTTGGGCCCTCTCTGTATGTTGGTCCTGCCCCTTTGTTTCTTACTGGGCAGCAGGACTACGTGAACTTGCCAGGAGTTGATGCCACTTCGGTCCTTATCCGGGAGGCCCTGTGCTCTCACAATGGTCACTGTGAGTTTCTGGCTGGCAGCTCTATATTCAAAGATGACATCCAGATCACCACATTTTGAGATGGGCTCTGGGACCCCAGATGGCACCTGAAAATTGGCCCCATCTTGCTCCTGTTGCAGACAGAGGAGAAGATTAGGAAAGGAAATGATAAGGCCCAACAACATTTTGGTGAGACCAAGTCCCTCCGTGCAACTTCAGAACCCTGTACTTTCTGACAGTTAGCTCAGATCCCTCCATATTAGAAAGGTCTGTTTACTGGCCTATTTTTCCATCAGACTGTGAATTTTTTGAGGGCACAATGCCTGACATAAGGGGAGCCTTCATGAATGCTTTTGGAATAAATGAACAAAGCTTTTATATTTTGCAGTTTTCATCTACACTGCCTCTCAAAGTGGTTTACAATAGACCACTATCATTGAAACCAACTGAGATACAAAGTCTAAAATTATTCAACTACACACCTGCCAAGGGGTAACTACCTTGAGTCCAAGGAGAAATGGTTAAGCCTGGGACAGTGCTCTATGGGCCAGGGCCTCCTAAATATGGGAATCCTCATGAAACTGGGGTCATGGACAGCTGATCCCTCAGTAGATATTCAGTCTGCATGGGAGAAATGTTTAGGGCAGAGCCTCTCAAGTGTTCATGTGGACTTGCATCATCTGGGGATTTTAATTCGGTAGGACTGGGGTGGGGTCTGAGATTCTACTTTTCACAGAAGGTTACAAGGATGTCACAGCTGGCCTCCTATCACAGTTTGAGGAGCAAGGGTTTAGGGAGGCATCCCCAGCAGCCACTTAGTGAACAGCAACGTTGGACTTGGAGACAGGACACCTAGGCTGAATATATACACCAGTGCCAAACAGAAATCATAACTCTACCACTGACTAGCTTTTTGACCCTGGACCAATAGGCCGTCCTTTCTGTACTCTTGCTGGAAAAAAAAAAAAAAAGAGCATTAAGATGTCTACTTGATAGAGTGCTGTTGTGAGGTTTTAATAGATGTGAAAAAATACCTGGCTCAGAACAGACTCTATAAATATCTATTCCCATCAATAGACTGGTCTACCTATTTTCAAATAGGCTCCCATTATGAAATATCACCTTTAGACAGCAGTTCACCTGTAGCCAGTCAGATCTGATGACCTCACTGAGAAAACTGAGCTGAACTGCATTTACTGTAATGAACCACCCTCCGACAAACTATAAATTATGTCAACCTAATTTGATTGTTCCTCTGAAGGCATGACTCTGAGCCACAACTAAACTTTGTTCCGATTTCTTATTCTAAATCAGAATCTGTTCTTATTTATGTGATGGAACACCAGACTTTGCTAATTTAAAGACCTTATTTAAATATATATGTAAAAAACACCTCAAAAAGGCACCTGCATCAACATAACTTTCCAACAGAGCTCAAGTGAGAGTGCACGGTTCTCTGGAATGAGACAGCCTTAGAAATCCAAGGTCTACCACTTGCTACCACAAAGATACTGGGCAAGTTATTTAATCCTTTCCACTTTCTGTTTTTCTCAACAGTAAAATAGAGAGGGTACCTACTTTACAGGGTTGTTGTGAAAATTAAACACTTGACATATAGGAGACATCTATTAAATGCCCTCTCTCTTAAAATTCACATTAGACTAGCAAGAAAATTTAGGCTGCTTGCAAGATAAGGGAAGCTTCTTCTCTTTTTCTCGGAGCATGCATGCATTCATGTGTGAGTGTTTCTATTCAGAGGTACTTAGTTTCAAGTGATAAAAGTGGTTGCTATAGAGACTTTTGAATACAACTGACTAGTATAGATATAATATTAGAAGCAAGTCTCCAAGGAGTTAGGCCAACTCAAAACTCAAGTCACAGTCTTCTGTTAAAACTCCCATCTATTTTAGCTACTCTTGATCATCTCTACATTGCTTGCCAGAGCATACTAATAATAGATAACATACCAAACCCTGCCTTATGCCAGGTACCATACTACACCCTTTATAGACTACACAAGCCAACTTTTATGCCCTTCAGACCTTCTTGGTCTTACATCTTATTCCATCTTCCCCTACAGGCATGGCCTGTCTAGGCTTTAAGTGGCTCCAGCTTTGTGAAACTCAATAAAGTCTTACCTCCTGTCACGTTATGTGACTCTCAGCTGCCACCAAAGGCTCTCTGTTGATGTCAAGGCTTGGCACTCATGTATAGAAAGTCCAATGTGTGGGGGGAGTTAAGGCCTCATGCACTAAACTCCTCTCCCCTTGGAAAGATGACCTGAGATGAGTTTATAAAGCTTCACAGCATATAGTCCCACAAGATCGAGCTGTGAGTCATGCTTAGCAGTGCCAACCTGAGTATACTCAGAATGACACTCAGTTCTTCCCTGCACACTCCCTTGTCCCTCATTCTTTCCTGTGCTTTTTGGGAAATGCACCTGAGAAATATTATCTTTTAAAATATTTACATTAACCTAATGAGGTAGGTATTTTGAAATCTTCTTTTTTATGGAGGAGAGAACTAAGGCTCAGAGAAGCTAAGTAATTCACTCTCTGCCCCCAACACGATAAGCCCAGCCAGCACTATCTAGGATTTACCAGTATGAATGCTTAAAATCCAAAACCTTATGTTGAACACGATGTCCCCCTTCTGTCCCCCAAACCTTTCACCATGGTTACTTATATGTGTAGTAAGTGTGTGAGATAAAAAGGGAGTAAGATGGGAGAAGGGAGTCAGAAACATGCACTACTTTGAATTTCACACCCTTTCAGGCCCCCGCTCTTAATATGTGCTAACAATTTCCAGTTTTATCATCAACTTCAAGGCCAAGGTAAAAATATCCTAGTTAGTGACTATCTCTCCACTTATCCATCAGGCTATCTCTACTCAGATAAATGCTCACTGCACCTGCGGGGTTGTGGAGGGTGGGCGCTCTGCAATAACTAAATAAAGCACAGCTCCAGGCAAAGACCAGGCTCTGGATGGGGTCAATCCCAGCAGTGGCCCATAAAAATGGGGATTTGTGGCCCCTTCCTAGGTTTATGTGAAATGAAGATTTGTGGAGGCTGGTATTTTCAGAGCAATGAATCATTTCAACACACATTACCTATCACCAGGCAACCAAAGGAGCTCCTCTTGTGGGTACTGTTAATATCACTAATCCATCTGACCTTCCTGCAAGGTAAAAATCTCTTCATTTTTATCCCCATTTGGCAGATTTTAATTAACTTCTCAAGGCCAACCAGTTAATCAGTGGAAACAGCAATGCAAAGTGGGACACCTGCCTCCCTGTGAGCTCCGCACCACCAGCCGCCTCCCCATTGTTTTCCCCACTGAGCTGTGGGTTTGCAGGAAAAAGTCAATGGCCTTTTCCAACAGAGAAGAACAGCACATGACAATCCATCCACCTAACAGGGAGTCACACGGCATGACCGGTTTCCTTCCGAGTCAAAATAAATGATTCCTTCCGCTCTAATAGCCCGGCGTTTTCTATAAGATGGGGATACTTGTACCACATTGTCCAAAACCCATGTAGGTTTAAAGATTTTCTATCCAACTGAAAGCCTTTCTGTTTTAGTGAGATAGCATTGATGTCATCTGTGCGGCCCAAAATAAAGAGACCCGCGATGTGTTCCTGATGCCAGACACACGGGGGAAGACAGGGCTCTTAACACAGCTAAGAGGCAAATAAATCAATTCTTAAAAGGCAAGCTAAACCTGCCAAGCAGGCAGTTACAGGAATTGCCTCCGAGCTGCATTTGAGGTTCTACTGTAAGAGCACAAATTACAGTTTTTGTCTCAAAATAGATAGGAGGTTGAATGGAGCACACGGAGATGTCTGGGTATTTTTGGAGTCTGAGCATACTGAGTGCCCTCAACACCAAGTTGTCTATTAAGGCTCCACAAGGCAGGCACATTCCCAGGCGAATGGTACAGTGATCAAGGGGATGGAGTATCACTGGGCAGGTAAATGGTTCTGTTTTGTTCTTCTGGTTAGAGAGCCAAAAAGAATATTTTTAAATGTTAAATGTTACTGTGTGGGATTTGATATGACTCTTAGCAGTAAACTGACAGGAAAGCACAATTTTTTTTACATAACTTATAAGGTTAATAGCTTTGGGTGTCTCTATATGAAGGGCTGCTTTTAACAAGCCACACACCACATATCTGAGTCACCATCTCCTGTCCTTAGCAGGATGACCAACTCACCGGCATGTGTACACATATGCACACCTCCTTACACTCTCTCCACAAGCCCCAGTGCATTAGCAGTAAGGATTTGGAACGTGATTTTCTGTAATGTTTTCCCTTCTCTTTGATGCATATTTGAGTGTATGACAGTCCAGGCCCTAATAAGAGATTCATCCTATTTATTTTCTTGGTCAGACTGATGCTAACAAAACCCATTCATCTTTCCCCTTCCTCTATCCCCACAACTTATACTGAAGTTTTATATACCTATATGACATTGCATCAAAATTAATTTCAATGAAGGTATTAGACATCATTATTTAATATCTCTTAATGTTATAGAATCATTATAGGAGGGATGTAGCTAATAAGGAATAACCATAAATGCCGGTCAGATAAAACAATATTTGTAAAATCCTTGTCACAGTGCTTGGCACATAGCAATTGCCCAATAAATGGTAGTTTCTAGCATCACCATCTCCAGTCACATTTCTGGTTAATTAGGTACATTCTGGAATAAGTTTTCATTGAAAAATAAATTTAGAAGAAGCATATTTTATCACAGATTTATTTCAAAAAGCAAATTCAATGGCCAGAGGGCCATTGCCATCTCTTACATCTTCAATTCAATTAAAAGCTAACAAACATACTGCAGGGTCATCATCATAGTATCTTGTATAGTTTCACTTGGAGGGCCACTGTGTTTTAGTTAAATTTTCAAATAATTCTCATATTCAAGTAATCATAACTGAAGATTTGGGGTAAATAAAAATAGACTCCAGTTAACAGAAACCATAAGAGAAATAAACCAGTCTCCCTAAAGAACAAAAAACTCCTTTATGCAAAAAAGAAACCCAATGGTTGCTGGGCCCATCCAGCCGCCATTCTCCTTCCTGTTTTTCCTTGTTGATAGAAATGTGTTTGTGCTTCTTCTATTGGTCCACATCGGGGTCAGACCTGGGTCACCCGAACAAAAGTTTATTTAAATCAATGCTCTTTAGGTCTTTGTTTTTCAAGGCAATGCTTTGTTTTAGGGGAATTTTTCCTTGAGGGGCAGGGGAGGGGTGGAGAGTAAGAACTAGACAGAGCACAAAACACCGAAGCAAGAAAAGACTGGAAAACAAACAACTTGCCTCTGGACTCCACACAGAGGAGCTGTCGGTGGCATACGAGTCTTCGAGCCCGCGGTCATTGAAAGCAGCTTCTGTCTCCAGGCTGCCCTCTGTGGACTGGCGACGGAGGCTGCGCACCGCACTGGTCTCCCGGGGGGGTGCACCCTGGTGCCCGGCGTCTCCCGCCCCACACGGGGACCATGAGGGGGCAGAGGTGGGATCTTCTTCGCCATAAGACAGATTCTCGGGATAATTCAGTTGGCTGGCTCCATCCAAATCTGAATTTACAATAAGGAAACGATTTCAAATATATTATTTTATACCTTTTTATCTAGAGAAAGTGGGCAACAGCAACTACACCAATCAAGCCCTCAAAAACAAAACCCACAAAATAACACCCGCAGAAACATCGTTCCAATCATCGGATGGGTAAACTTGGTCTATAGAATCAAAAAGATCATTGGTTCACTATGTGGGGTAGAAGGTTAAATACTTTCTAATAATATGAGTATAAAGGGTGTGTGTTTATGAAAGGAGAATAAATTAAACACATTAGCATTTTGTTGGAGCTAACGACCACAAACAGAACTTTGGGGATGAATCTAGGAAGCAAGAACAATAACCAGCTACGGAGGCCATATGGTCTCCTGACTCTACTGTTCTTCCTTTTCTCTCCCAAGTCCAACATACTACCCTCTCCGCTCTAAAGGCTTCAGTGGTTCTCTCAAGCAGAAATTCCTCTACTTGATTCATGCAAAGAACACTGGACTTGGTTCCAGATGACCAGGGTTTAAGAACTTAAACAATTTGAACTGTCTGAACCTTTGTTTCCTGATCTATAAAATGATGATAAAAGTTGTCAGAGAGACACATCAAATATTAACAATATCTGCCTGGTAGCCACCAGACCTTCCATAAATATTAGTCGTGCTTACTTGTATGGCCCAGACTGGCCTCATGCAGCCCAGCAAACTTCACTTTCTACTACCTCCCACTTCTCTGTCACCTGTGGCCTGACTGGCTCATTAAAGTGCTAGCTGTGTATTTCTGTTCACAGAAGTTCTCAAGCTGTCCCACTTGTCCTTTCCTTCCTGTCCAGCTAAAGCCTCAACAACTACTGAATCTTCCCTAACTCCTTCAAATTCGGTGTTTTTCTCAGACCTCGTCCTTCTCCTCCTCCTCTCTTTTCTCTTCTTCCACTCCCTCCCTTACCCTCTCTGGTATTTCCTTATTCTGTTCATCCCTTGTCTCTCTTTCGATGTCCAGGTTACTCTCCAACAGTAAGGAAAAACTGACAGTGTGTTCCTAAGTTGTTTCTTTCCCCCCGACTTGCCTCCCACACCTGAAAAGTAGCCAAGCATGTCTTATCTCTTTGGCCTTTAGCTTCCTCAGTAGCCCCCATCCTAGGATGAGAGAACGTTAGAGATATAGACAGGATAAGTGAGTGGATGACAAAGTATATGTCATAAATTCAGCTCTTATTTATACACTGTATGGCAGCAATTGTCTCTACTTTTTTGTTTTTAAAGATTTTATTTATTTATTTTTAGAGAGAGGGGAAGGGAGGGAGACAGAGAGGGAGAAACAGCAATGTATGGTTGCCTCTCACATGGCCCTCACTTGGAACCTGGTCTGCAACCCAGGCATGTGCCCTGACTGGGAATCGAACTGGGACCCTTTGGTTCCCAGCCCGCGCTCAATCCACTGAGCTACACCAGCCAGGGCTGTCTATACTGTTTTAAAGTTTCAGCTACAACAAAACCTCCTTGAAAGCACTAAGCCACATACATCTACCGCATAGTCTTTATCCACCAGTGGACTTCACTAAACCCTTAACTAACCTCAAAGGCTAAGCGGGCAACAAATACTTGAAGCAGCCAAGTGTGTAGCATTACGGACTGGTGGTGACGGTGGTTTATCGGCCACTACAGGACCTACCATGCAAACTTAAAAATATATCATTGCCTTTGCACACCATATAAACACGTTTTCAGGCAGACTTGGTCCTCAGCACACGGCTTCAGATGCCTGATCTGGGATTTGCAAAACTGTGGCAAGCCAATGAGAAGTTCCCCTATCTGCCTTGTTATTCTTAATAATTCAGTTCAACCCCTTTGGAAACACTGTCATAGGATACCGTAACATTTTTACATTCACACTTTCAGTTATTTGGCAAACACACTTTTTAAAAAACCACAGAAAATGACAGAACAAGGGATATTCCATATGCAACACCCTACAATATAAAGCAGAATTTTCTTCCAAGGTTCTAATTAGCACATCCATTCCTCACACACATGAACACTAAAGTGTCCTATTAAACAGTGGGTCATCCATCAACATGTGCAGCAGCCAGCAGAATTGCAGCACAAAATCTAACTTGGCCAAGAAATTACCCCCATAAAATTGTCCCATGATTTCAACTCCTACAGTGATAATACCTAGATCAGTAATAAGGGAATTTTCAAAAGCTACATCAGGCCTTGAAAAGCTATTCATAACTGAAAAACATAAGAACTATATTAATATAACAAACCATTTTCCTTGACAGACATTCAAGGATGAATTAGACAAGAAAATCTGGGGTACAAGTCAAGCTGCAAGGAGCAGGAAAGAGGTGACTAACCATTACATAAAGTAGTCTTCCCGTGCAAAGAAGATCATGTCAACTTAAAGACATACAGAAAAGTAATTGCCTGTTGTCAGAGAAATGTATCCTGGCTTCATAGAAATTATAGGGCATAATTATATCACATCAATCATATTAATTTTAGCAGGGAAATTCTTGAATTTGTTTAGTCCATACCCTACTTTGATGGGGTGTAACCAATTACTTTCTTTGATACTCCCATGCTCCTCTCTCCCAGCACAATCCAAACACAAGTACTTTGGCTTACCATCTATGATGGTCAGTTTTATGTGGCTGACCTATAAGTCTGAATTATTCAATCAAACACTAATTTAGGTGTTGCTCTGTAGATGTGATTAAAGCCTTTAAGCAGTTGACTTTAAGTGAAGGAAACTATCTTACATAGTCAGCCCATTAAAAGGCCTTAAAAAGAGAACTAAGGGGACCCTGGAAAAGAAGGCATTTTGCCCACGCACTGCAGCTTGGCTCACACCTGGGGGTTTAAGCCTAGCCTTCCCAGCAGCCATTGCCGTGCGTGCAGAACTGTGATCTGTGGCCTAGCCAGCCTCCACAAGTGCAAAGTAAGTTCTTTGCAATCTCAACTCTCTCTCCTCCCTCCCTCAAGAGAGGAAGACAGAGGGAGCAGAAAAAGTTGTGAGTACATATGACACAGTTTATTCTTGTATTTTTAATCATTATTGTACTATTTTCCATACAAACAACTATAAACCTACTTTTGTCTTGCCCTGATATATATACAATTCTGATTGATACATTGTTCCCCAACAAAACTGAGCCCAGATTCTGGAGATAATTGAGCTATTTTTAATGGCCAGGAAGGTAATGTCTAGCTTCTTTGTAATACCCTAAAAACTAAATATTTCACAAGCAGAATTAAGGCTCGGCACAAAAATAGGGGTGGGAGGAACTCCAAGAAGTGCACTATTATTCTGTAGCCCACCTTTCAAACCTAAAGATCTGCTGCACAACCTCTGATCCAGATCCCTTAGCCCAAACCCTCTTTGACATCATCAGGAATTCAGTGACAATCGATGCAAAATAACACTAACTCAGATACATGAGACAAGAGAACACTGGGCTAGAATATGAAGATAGCATTGTCTTGTTTCTAAATTAACCTCACCAATCTAGAATGAAGTGTTTCTCTTCAGATGAATCATGAAACAAGCTACCGATAATTTATTTGTGGTTCAGATTTGACTTGAATATGGACCTTTAATTTCACTGGTCCAACATTTTGAATGCGTTTGTAAAGTAAGAATTGTCTGTGATTAAATTTGATCTTAGAAAATCATGTTTAAAGTAGAGTGAAAAATAGCTAAATATAAAACAGGCAAAAAATCCTCTTGGGGCATACACTTAATCTCTTCATTATTCTTTATTGCTGAATCAAATTCACCTATCAAAAGATGAACAAAAAGAAATGACACAGAAAGATTATCATGCAACATAAATTACTTTAACATTTCCATGACATTTGATAACCTAAAATTTAGCACGCATTTATTTATTCCTATGAAAATCCTGCTGGTTTTCTTCAAAATCTACAGGTAATTCATTCACTGTAGTGGACCTTTCCCTCTCTCCAGTAGAGAAAATTTTACCTTTTCTTTCTTTTTTTTTTTTTAGATTTTATTTATTTATTTATTTATTTAGAGAGAGGGGAAGGGAGGGAGACAGAGAGGGAGAGAAACAGCAATGTATGGTTGCCTCTCACATGGCCCTCACTGGGGACCTGGCCCGCAACCCAGGCAAGTGCCCTGACTGGGAATCGAACCGGGACCCTCTGGTTCCCAGCCCGTGCTCAGTCCACTGAGCTATACCAGCCAGGGCGAAAAGTTTACCTTTTCTATCGCCATCTGTCAACACAGTCAGAACCACTGGTTATGACAAAAGATGTTGCTAATTTCAGGAACTGTAAGGTTAGCGTGGTTGTCAGAACCCTCGGAACATTGGCCACTTGTATAAATCAGAAACTAGACACTTAGGCTTCTGGGAAACGGGGCCATTAGCTTTAGAACTAAACAAGCTACTCCTAGGGAAACAACTGCTATCACCTTTCAGCAGCCAACATTTGCCCTCTCTGTGGAGAGAGAGAGGGATGCTGTGATGTAACATGAGAGACAGAGGGAAAAGCAGGAGAAGGTGTAAGGAACTGACAGAGGGCCAGCATTATGCTGTGCTTACTACATAAGGTGTTTATTTCCTGGTTTACCTGGGGCTAAACAGAATAGCAAAAAATATGTATGCTGCCCATGGCAGTAGGTAAAATTACACAATAAATAGCAAATTATGATATTCCCACTGAAAAAAAGAGTTCTTTCTGTTAATTCTCCTCTGTTTTCTATGTTCTTTTCCTGCCTGCCTTATCACATATCCTCTCTGTTATCTCCTCTCAATTTTGGACTTTCCTTCTTCTCTTTTCTTTTTCTACCACTATGTCTCAGAAAACATGGAAGAGCTCAACTATGCCCCCCTTGGCTTGACTGACCACGGTCCCAAAAGAAAAGGAAGAATAGATTAGAGAATCCAGGTCATTTATCCCAGGTGGCTGAGGTGGATGGCATGACTTATTCTCTACCTTTTCACCAAACACACTTCACAGACCCTTCCCTTTCCCAGTGTCCCGTGCCAGCTCAGGGCTCTGGGCATAAAAGAGCCAAAGAGATTCCTGACCTTCATTTGGAAAAGCACTGAGAAATAATGCACTGTTCTTTTTCCAGGTTATTCTGTGTAAGTGGTGCATAAGGAAAAGGACTCTTAGCAAGGCCTTCCCTCCATCACTAGCTGTGCTACCCGCCCCAGAGGGTCCTCCCCTCAGCTTTGGGGAGGGCAAACTTAGTGTAAAGATGCTAGAGGATGGCATAAGACCTTGCTCTTGCCCAGCAAGCCTCATGTGAAATGGGGGTGGGGATGCTCCGAAACTACAGGGAATGAGGGAGAGGGTGCAGGGCATATGTTGTTTGAGGGAGGTTATTCAGTATTATTATAATACATGTTTTTGTTTGGAAAATAAAACACACTGATTGCTTTTAATAATACAAACTAGTAAAAGAAAGGCTTCAACAATCTTCTGGGGTTACACAGTATGTGGGAAATAGGCTTGATTGCAAATGGGAGGAGAGGCATAGAATCTCAATGTCAGCGGACAGGTATGTGAAATGTTTGTACCTATCAGAAAGCAACAAGACGTTACAAAGCTTGATGAATACCATTCTGGTCATTAGTGTTAAATAGATAAAAAGTAGTAACTATAAAGAAGGAAGGAGTCCCACAAATCAGGAGTAAGGGCTCAAAACTTCTGATCCATTCCCTCCCCAGTTGCCTGCAGGACGGCTGCCCCCTGCAAAATTTGGAGCAGCCCTTTTCCTGCCCCAGCCTCCGGGTCCTGCCCCATTTTCTCTCCCTTCCTGGACTCTCAGATGCAAGGGGAGAGGTTACATGACTCAAAGACATTCTTCTCCTTGGCCATCCCTGGTCTAGATAAAGGAAGTTTTGATGCAAAGAATACCTTCACAGGCAGACACTTGTGTGCTGTCCTCTTTGCTGGTAGAGAGCAAGCGGCGCAATTTTGGTCTCTGCTGCGATCCTGTCTGCTTGCCTTTCTCAGGTGCTCTTGAACGGAAACTCTGGGACCGGGACACAGAAATCTCAAATTGTTTGATCACCTCCTCATCAGAGTCAGAAGATGTGAACAGCTCTTCGTCGTCTCCAAAGCTGTTAACTGGGAGCAACAAGAGCCATGAGTATCCTGCAGGGCCCACCGGAATACAGACACAGGCATTCAGAGAAACAGAAGAGCGTGGGCGATTAGCTTGGATCAAGCAGTGCCAAACTGGACAGAAACCGTTTAAAGCATGGTTGAAACACAAATTTGAGTCCAAATCAATAAAACAGGAAGAGATGGCTCATGAGGGTAATTGGAAGGAGATGGCTAAAACCCAGAAGCCATTGGGACAGCCCTAATCAACACAATGAGCCCCCTGTTGTGCAGGGCAGCCCTGCTGATTTCTGGTGCTGACACATGCTAATCACTGAGAAGAGGACAGCTATCCGTGCACATGCCTCATGTGCAGACTTAGTCAACCAGGACAGAAAACATGCTCTTTGCTTTATCTCGGCTATTAGAACCCACAGAGCCAACTGAGATTTTCCCAAAGTTCCTGGTTTTGAAAAGAGGCAACCATATTGAGTGCGTGTGTGTTATCTTGTTGCTACTAGAAACATCCCGATGTCCTTCTCAACACCAACAGCCCAACCCAAAGACCCTTGGAATTATTTGTCCCACTTTCCCCACACTCCCCACATCCCAGCACACTGGTCTTCCTTCCGGTCCTCCAGCACGCCCAGATGATTCCTGCCTTTGAGCTCTTTGGCTTATTTCTCCTTCTGCCAGGAAGCCTCCCTCCCCTGTCTCCTGTCACCATTTAGCTTGACTGTCACTTTACCCTAATCACTTTCCTGATTGTCCTACCTTAAGCAGTTCTCCTCATAGAACTTCTCATCTTTATTTCTCTCTTCTCTCCCAGAACTTCCATAAAAATAACATCACCTGTTTTGTTAACCAATGTGTGCCCGCTGCACAAAATAATGCCTGTTGCATAGTAAGTGCTTAATGAACGCTTGTTAACTCTGCAATAAATCAGTGAATACCCAGTGTTTTACCCCAACCCTGAAGGCCCCCCACATACACACAGCTCCCTGTGCCTGGAATACTCTTCAGCCACCATCCAGACTAGTCAAAAACCTAGTTCACCATTCAGGTCTCAAGTGAGACATCACTTCCTCCAGAGAGCCCTTCCTTGGCCCCTTCTATCATGTTCAGGGCCCCTTCCACGTGCTGTAAAAAGCTCTCTGTTCTGCCCCGGCAGTGCTCCCTCCAGTGTTGTGACAGAATCACCTGTTTAACTGCCAACCATTCCACCTAACCTGTGCACACCAAGAGGGCCCATTAGACCACCCACTGTACATCCCTCCTGGCTCTATCTCTGTGCCAGGAATGTGGCAGACTACTCCTTAAATATTTTCTGAGTGTGAATTCGAAATGAGAAATGAGTTACTTAATATTCCCTCCTTCTATCCAAAAGGCACACAATAACTTTTCTTCTGGGGAAGAATATGGTTGTTAATTCACAGATGGGTCCTGAAGATCACTTCTGAATCAGAAGCTAAGAAAAAATTAAAAGGCCATATTTTAAGTGAGACAAAATAGTTTAAACACCAGCCTGCTCAAGACATTTATTCTCTGGCTTATTTAAGAATTGATATTTTTGAGGTTCTTTGGAAGACTAGTAATAATAACACTTTTGGAATACTTTTTATGTGCCAGGAATGGTCCTGAGTGCCTTATACATGTTATCTCATTTAATCCACACAAAATCTCTATTATTGTTTCCATTTTCCAAGTAAGGAAATTGAAGCAGAGAGAAGTCTACAACAGGCTGAAGACCACACTAATGTTCTCCCAATAATTGGGAGAATCAAGACTTGAATCAAGTCAGCCTGTCTTTAGAGGCCATGTTTGTAATCACTGTGCTGGAGAACCAGCGAGGTGGTGGAAATAGTTCTTACTCTCCATGTTCACATTAACTGACTGAACCCCAGTAGCCAAGTCCTTTACCTGCTCTGGCCCTGCTTCTTCATTTGTGGATCATTTCTAACATCTGGATCATTTCTCAGGTCTTTTCTAGATCTAAATTCTCCGACTCCAAATGTTCTTTTGTGTTGGAGCAGTCAACCCAAGAACAGAGAGCCCATCATTGTCAGCTCACTCATTTCTACTGGCTGTGACCAGTGCCATGGGAGGACCTGAAAAGCTAAGTGTCAGAGGAGACTACATTTCCCATTAATACTCCAATACCACCCCAACAAATAACCGTCCCAATGAGCAGTCTGCTCAGGTCTCAACATGCTGCGCATCCCATGGGGTAAACCACCACACTTGGGAGACATCCAGAGACACATTGGAGTAAAATTAAATTCTTGCCCCCTTTAGAGTATAGGACCAGCTAGGCACCCGGGAGGGAGTCAGGGGGACATATGCACTGTAGGGGCGGTTGGATGAGACATTCATTTGGAGCTCTTTTCAACTCTAAGACTCCATTCCACTTGTATTGCTAGGCAAGCATTTTTTAAGTCATCGAATCATAAGTCATCAATTTCAAATTAAGGGCGTTAGCTCATAGATATTTCCCTCTGTATAAAATCAGTAATTAGAATTCATTAATTTACCAGTATGTGGTCCTCGATTTCTTCCTAATGAGTCACTGATCACCCACAGGGTAAGACTCTCCTTACTTGATATAATAATAATAATAGTAATTATAACACTTCCCATTTACTAAACATATACCACAGGCCAGGCATCTTTCTTGAGACTTTGAGCATATTATCCCATTTAATCATCATAGCAACACAAGGAAGTAAGATTATTATTATTCCCATTGTAGAGATAGGAAACAGGGGCACAGAGAAGCTAAAGAGTTTGCTCTAGGCAAAAAAGTTAGCAAAGCATCAAAGCTGAGACTTAAAGATAGAACCTATATTCTGAGCCACTGTGCCTTTCATCAGAAGCCATTTCATCAGGACACAACAGCTATATGCCTCTTACTTTTCAGAATAAGTTGAGAGGGTTGAGAGGGAACTCTGCCACTCCCCCCTTGAAATCCGCTGGAGGTTGCTTTCTTTGTGAGAAGACAAAGCAGTGGGGCAAACGGTCAGTCCATGTGGGAGTGAGTGCCTATAGGCAAGCTGCAGTCTAATTGGCTATTGCTCCTCATGGGATTATAAATACACCTGCCATGCTATTCTAAGCCTTACTGCCCAAGGCTCAGGGAATTCTCCGCCTACCACACAAAACCTTTCATCCCTCCTGGAAACCACTGAACAGGAACAGAAGTCAATGGTGATCCTACTACAGTGATAAAATCGATCCTATATACAGCATTTATCATATGCCAAACACTGTTCTAGAACTTTCCATATGTCACTCTATTTACTCCTCACAATAACCCTTAATGAAATAGGTACTTTATTATCCCCATTGTATGGCTGGGGGAAGTGAGGCCCAGTGAAGTTAGTAATTTGCCACAATCATAACAGTTAATAAATAGTGGAACTAATATTCAAACCCAAGCTGTTTTGCTCAAAAGTCAGTGTTATGAATGACCATCAGCTGCCTCCAGGAAAAAACTTCTTAAATCCTGGTCAAAATCTACACAATTGTGTTTTATCGCTAAGAAGACAAACATCACATAGGTTGGGCTGGAAAGAATTTTCTTAAGCATTTATTTATATCCTCACTTTCACAAAGAGAAACCAAGGCCCAAGAGGCAAAGTGTTTACCCACAGTTATACCACGTCGTCTCCATGTCAATGGTTTTGCTACTGTCCTGTCCAAGCTCTCTCTCTAATGGGCTGTTTTTTCAAAGTCAAATCTTGACTCTTATCTTTTTGAAAGATCCCAGCTACTTGCTTGTCAACTTAAATATTTGAAAACCACAAAGTCTCATCTACGTTGTGGCACTTATTTCAGAGATAAGATTATACTTCCTGTTAACAGTGTGTCATATATCAAGTTCAACCCCTTTGAAGCTGAGTGCCTGAGAAACAGCACAGTGGGAATTTGTATTAAAATCTTCACCCTTTCTTCATCCAATTAGCTTGCTAAAAGAACAGGAAAAAATTGCACATTTACCACGGATGCGGATACATCTTGAAGTTGCAGTTGTTCTTTTCACTCCATCATAGAATGCAGAGAGATCTTAGGTACCATCTAAACATCAGACTCTTCTGCAGTCTTTCTGATGCATGGCCACCCAGCCTCATCCCTTCTTTACACACTGTGGAGGTGCTGCTGTGGGCTTCCTGCATGGCCAGAAAGCTCATGACTTTGACACTCAGAGAGAGCTATTTATAGATCCATCAATATCCAGTCCCTACTCCAATGAAGTCAGATTGTCCCTCCCTCTAATTTTAATGACTTGTTTCTATTTTAAACAGATACGGGCAGAGGAAATGATATCTTCATCTTGCACATTTAAGAGAGGAAGATGGGTCCTCACACAGGGCACTGCCATAGAAACTGCCTGTCAAGTGTAACATTGGTTAAAGCTGGAGTGGTTAGGGATGTGGAATCTGGAGTCAAGCTGCCTGAGTTTGAATCTTCTATTTGCTATTTTGAGTCCTAAGAGAGTTCCTTAATCTTTCTGAACATCAGTGGTCTTATTTTGATATTCCTTCTTAAAATTGTTGAGAGGACTAAATAAGATAAACCATATAAAGGCACTTAGCACATGCCTGGCATATATGTTGACTATTATTATTATTACGCCCCATCATGGCAGCGCCCTGTGTGGAAACCCTTTTATGAAGCCTGCATTTACCTGCAAAGATAAGAATGTGCCTGTTCTTGCAATGTCTCACTTGAAAACTCATCATCAGAGTTGTCACAGGAGAAGGGTGGAAGGAACAAGGACCGGACAGGGGAAGATTAAGTTGCTAATGCGGGTTGTGTGACCTTCCTTACCTCACCACTCTTTTTCCCAAGTCTGGAGGTGGGGTGCTCTGTTAGAGCTGGCCATGCTGTCCGGATGTGGGCGGTGCCCAAGCCCTGCTCATTTTGTTGTTTCCTTTAAGACAACAAAACCACCAACTGGTGATGCAAGGAGATTATTTCTCAAGCCCGTCTGCTGCTATTTTACAGATGGGTAAATAATTTCTAAATGATCAGTACAGCTCCAAGATTATTAATTCCTTCCCACCCACACAGGAGCAATTGGGTGGAGGGAGGCACATCTCACAGCTTCTAGACGGAGAGCGGAGACAGCTGGGGCGAGGTATGCAGGCGGTGCAGTTCCAGAGCGCTACTTCTAGCTACAAGTGCAGGAAATCCCTTATGTAGCGTATTTCTCAAATGCTCACAGCAAATATCTGCCCATGGTGGCTGGATAAAGATAGAAATAAGAATAAAATTGTGGTGCCTTGGCTGGTGTGGCTGGCTTAGTGGATTGAGTGACAGCCTGCGAACCAAAAGGTTGCCAGTTTGATTCCCAGTCAGGGCACATGCCTTGGGGGCGTGCAAGAGGCAACCAATCAATGTATCTCTCACACATCGACGTTTCTCTCCCTTCCTTTCTTTCTAAAAATAAATAAATAAAACCTTTAAAAAAATAAAGTCTTAAAAAATGAATAAAATGTTGGTTAAAGTGAAAAAGCAGAAGGGAATTCAAAGGAGACAATTGCACATTTCAGATCCTAAGAAAATAGCCACATTTCTGGAAGCACCATCCAGCCATTCTCGGATCCAGGCAGAATAGGAAAAGATTTGTGTAAGTCACCCAGCGTTGATTTTTTCAGACAATGCTCCGTGGAAGTCTCGGGCCCACAGAGGAGCTTCCCTGCCGCTGTACAAGCGGAGACGGGGCGGCTGCACTGAGCGGGCCGAGCTATGCGCCATCCGCAATCAGGAATATTTTACTTTAATGTGGTTTACATCTTTGTAAGATTCTGTTGGCAAATAGAAAAAATGGAAATCCTGACACTTTTTAAAAGTTGGAATACTTTTGATAATAACCCAGCTCCCTCATTCTGTAGAAGAGAACCTAAGAATGAGACTACTTAAGAAACTTATTTATAGTCAAATAGCTAGTTAGTGGCAGAGGAAGGACTGGTTAGCATCTGGTTCTCCTGTGCATACCTGTTTTGTCACCCTACACCTTGTATGAAACGTATAAACATTTCATATATAAACAAAGAGGTGGCACTTGTGATGGTTAAATATCAGTCAAACCAAAATTATTTTATAAAAAATAGTAACATACAGATCACTACGCAAGAGAAAAGTTAAGTTACAATATGGAGGATTCCATGTTGGGTTGTGATGACAGCAGAGTGAGTAAGCGATTCGAACCCACCTATTAATAGTGATAAACTCATTAAATGGAAATTAAATGTAAACCAACTATTTGAAGGCACAGAGAATGAGCAAGAGCAGGTAGAAACTGGCAGAAATCCAATTTTTGAGAGAAGGAAACTTCTCTGGGTGAGATACATGGTTACACTGCTTTGCTGTTAAAAGCACTTGTAAGTCAATGAGGCACAGGGCACCCAGGCCTCGAGCAGACGTTGGAAGTCTATGGAATTGAGGTGTGCACAGCTCAGGACAGCCAGAGCGGCTGGAGACAGAGGGAGAAACTTCAGAAAGGAGGGAACCACCAAGAGGGAACACCAAAATCCTCATGTGAATTTATCTCAAACACTTGACTGAAACTTGAATTATGAATGCTTGGGGGACAATCCAAGAAACCCAGAAAAAGTAACAGCTTGAGAGTTAAAAATCTGAGCAGACATTTTGGCTATATTCTACCTTGGGCAAGATTGAGTTAGGAGCTTGAATTTGGCCAAATTAGAAGGGCTTGGTCAATACACCAGGTTTTACATTAAAATTCTAGAAGGGTCAACCTTAGAAGTAAGACCAAAAGTAAAAGGGAAATGAGGCCATTATAACAAAGTATAAAACCAATACTTCACAAACTCAAAGGAACCAACCAGTAATTTCATTGTGGGCTAAAACAAAAAGTAACATTCTTTACAGGAAGATGAAAGAATCCAATGCCTCTACAATATGTCATCTTTCATGTCCATGTAGCATAAAAAGTTACTAGACATACAAAGAAACAATAAAAATTAAAAAAAAAGAAAAATGTGAATCATCAAGAAAAGAAGCAGTCAATTGCAACTAGCCCCAAGGTGACTCAGATGTTACATACAGAAGACAAATCTTTAAAGTGTCTATTATAAACACGCTCAAGGAATCAAACAGAAAAATGATCATAATAAACACACAGTAGGAAATATCAGCAGAAAATAGAAACAATAGAACTAAATAAATATATAATTGAAAACAAAATCTCTGTAGTAAGAAAATACTGGACTGGTTTTACAGCAGATTGGAGATGACAGTGAACTTTGAGAGCTCTCAATATAAAGTAACCAGTTGAAGAACATAAATTTGGAAAAATAAATAACACCTGTGAACAATGATGGCCTATCAAGTTGTCCACAGTATGTGTAATTGGAGTGCAAGAAGGAAAAAATATTAAAAATATGGAAAAATATTTTAAAACTAATATCTGAGCATCTCCCAAACTTAGTGGAAAGAAAACAATTAACATATAAATTCAAAAAAGTTGGCATCCTAGTTCAAAAGTTCAACAGCTAAGCACATCAGAGTCAACCAGCTGAAAATCAAAGATGAAGTAAAACAACTGAAAGTAGGAAGAGGAAAAACGAACATTATATAAGGAAGAACAATAATGCAAATGAAAATGACTTCTCTCAGAAAAATGAGAGCCGGAAATTACATGTTTAAGTGCTGAAATAAAAAAAAGTGTTAACACTGAGTTCTATATCCAGAGAAAATAGCATTCAAAAAGGAATGTAAAATAAACACATTTTTACATAAATGAATAGGAAATTTATTAGACCTGCACTTCAAAAAATATCACAGGAATTTCTTCATATGAAAGAGAACTGGTAACAAAGTAAATCTCAGATCCAGGGGAAAGACGAAAGAGCAATAATAGCAATGGTACATAAGGTAAATACAAAAATATTTGATGTTTTCTCCTTTTACCTTTTCTAAAGACAATTGAAGAAAGTATATATTATTACATTGTGGAGTTGATTACACGTGGAGAAGTAAAATATATGAAAACAGTAACACAAAAGAAGAGGTAATGATTTACATTGTTGCAAAATAAAAATCATTGTCAAGTGGTACAATGCAAGGAGTAAATGTTGCAAAGTGGTAGAATATTAACTCAAAATGGACTGTGATAAACTACAGATGTGTATGTAATTCCTAGAGCAACCACTGAATAAAGAAAATACAAACAGGTGTAGCTAAAAATATAATAGAAAAATTAAATTGAATGCTAAAAACAACAGAAGTAACAGAAGATTAAAAATCAGATGCAACAAATAGAAAACAAACATCAAAATGACATACTTAAATCCAGTAATATTCATACAGTAAATACAAATACTATATGCATTTGAAAGCAGAGATTATCAAACTGAATAAAAGTGCAAGACCCAACTATATGATGACTATAAGAGACACACTTTATAAATAAATACAAGATAGGTTAAAAGTAAAAGGGTGTAAAAAGATATGCTATGCAAACTGGAAGCATAAGAAAGCTGGTACAGTTATATTAATATTGAAGTAGAATGAAGACAAGAGTTTTAGCAGAGATAAAGAAGGATATTTTATTTAGCATAATACCCTCTATGTTCATCCATACTGTCACGAATAATAAGATTTCATTATTTTTATGGCCGAGTAATACTCCACTGTTTATACATACAGTCACTTTTTTATTCACTCATCCACTGATGGGGACTTGAGCTGCTCTATATTTTGGCTATTTTAAATAGTGCTGTGATAAACATAGGGTGCATATATTCTTTCAAATTAGTGTTTCGGGTTTATTTGGATATACGACCAGAAGTAGAATTGCTGGGTCATAAGGAAGTTCCATTTTTAATTTTTTGAGGAACCTCCATACTGTTTCCCACAGTGAGTGCACCAAACTGCATTCCCACCAGCAATGCACCAAGGTTCCGATTGTTAGTAACGAAATAGTGACGGAGATGAAAAGTACAACATGGGGCATATAGTCAATAATATTGTAATAACTGGGTATGGTGTCAGGTGGTCACTGGAAATATCAGGGGAAACACTTTGTAAAGTACATGATTGTCTAACCACTATGCTGTACACCTGAAAGTATTACAGAAGTATATTGAATATAAACTGTAATTGAAAAATAAAATTTTTTAAAAATAAAAAATGCTATTTTAATAATGATAAAGTGATCCATTCATCAAGACACAAAAATCTTAAGTGTATATGTACCTATTAACATAGCTTCAAAATACACAATGAAAAAGCTAATATGTTACAGGAGAAATGGACAAATTCAAAATAAAGTTGAAGATTTTAATGCATCCCCTTCCCAGTAGCTGACAAAGCAACTTCAAAAATTTTTGTAACCATATGAATTGTATTATGACTTAACAAATAGATGATTGTGGTAATGTAGATCTGAAAAGATATTATTCAGTTTGGGGGTACAGTGTTCTATAAATGTCATATAATGCCATTATCTACACTATTCTTATAGAAAGTAGAGAAAACTTTTCTCTACCTATTTTACAAGACCAGGAAATCCTGACACAGACCAGCAAACATCTGACAAAGATATCACAAGCATAGAAAATTACATGCCAATATAACCTATGATTATAGCTACAAAAAATCCTTGGCAAAATATTAAGAAAAGGACTTCAGTAATATATTAAATGTATTATACATTATAACCACATAAGGTTTATCCTAGAAATGCAAATTGGTTTAAAATACTAAAGTCAATAGATAGAATTCATCAAGTTAACAATTAAAAAGAAAAACCAAATAATCATCTCAACAGTTACAGAAAGGTCGTTGCCAACATTTAACATCATTTCAGATGAAAATAAAAACAAAATCTCAGCTCACTAAAGATGTGCATCGATCTGAAAAAAGGGGAATCTAGTAATACTCTACAGCTAACATCAATGATGAGACTACTTAGTGAACTTAGTAAAGTCATTATACAAAAATCATTTTGTATTTTTATATTCTGACAATACATTGAAACTAAAATTTTTTTAAATTATGTTTACAATGGCTCAAAATACATTAGTAGTCAGAATACATTTCACAAGAACTATTCAAAACTACCACACTAAAGCAATGACCTGAGAGAAAATAGAGATCATTCAATATTAACATGTTAATCTCTCCAAATTAGTCTACTGATTTTGTGCAAACCAAAGCAAATGTTTTACAGAATTGTACAAGTAGACTCTAAAACGTATAAGGAAAATAAAGGACTTAGAATATTCAAAATAATTTGTAAAGAAGAAAAAAGTGGGAATAACAACATCCCTGATTTTAAGACTTATTACATAGCTACACTAATCAAGACAATTTGCTATTGGCAAGAAGAACAAATCAATAGAATAGAATCAGAGTCCAGAAATAGCCCTGTACAAGTATGGTGAAGTTTTTTAAAAAGGTGCCAGAGCAACTCAATGGAGAAATTAAAGTCCTTCCAAAAAATGATGTTTAAGCAAAATGAATATTAATATGGAACATTAACCCGTATCTCACCTGTGTGTCTCTGTGTGTGTGGATCTAATTGTAAAACTTTAAACTATAAAACTCCTGGGGGGAAAACAGAGGAGAAATTCTTGCAACCTTAAGAGATACAAAAGTATAAACCATAAAAGAAAACATGGATAAATTAGACTTCATCAAAATTTAAAACTTTGAAAGATCGTTAAGAAATGAAAAGGCAACAACTTCTGGCCAAGACGGAGGCGTAGGTAGACATACTGTGCCTCCTCCTACAACCAAAAGAGGGACAACAATAATTTAAAAACAAAAAACAATCAGAACTGACAGAAAAGTGAACTGTATGGAAGTCTGACAACCAAGGAGTTAAAGAAGGAGTTCATCCAGACCGGTAGGAGGGGCAGAGAGGGGCAGCCAGGTGGAGAGGACTCAAAGCAAGGTGGTGGTTTCTGGAGCAGGGTGAGCAATGCTGCAGCTGGCCAGCAAGACCATGGCTGGCGGACCCCATGAGACCGCAGCTGGTGGACCCTGACCCAGTGGGGCCGTGGCTGGTAGAGCAGGCAGTCCCGCATTTACACACGGATAAAGGAACAACTGGGGAGCGAAACAGACCACGCAGCCCAGGGTCCCAGTGCAGGGAAATAAAGCCTCAAACCACTGATTGAAAACACCTGTGGGGGTTGAGGTGGCAGCAGGAGGAACTCCCAGCCTCACAGGAGAGTTCGTTGGAGAGACCCATAGGGTCCTAAAATGTGCACAAGCCCACCTACCCGGGAATCAGCACAGAAGGGCCCAATTTGCATGTGGGTAGTGGGAGGAAGTGACTGAAAGCCAGCAGAGAGCAGATCAAGTGCCACTGTTCCCTCTCGGACCCCTTCCCCGTACACAGCATCACAATGCAATGACGTGGGTTACCCCGCCCTGGTGAACACCTAAGTCTCCGCCCCTTAAAGTAACAGGCATGCTGAGAAAAAAAAAAATGGCCCAAATGAAAGAACAGATCAAAACTCCAGAAAAAATACAACTATGCCACAAAGAGACAACCAACCTATCAGATGCACAGTTCAAAACACTGGTAATCAGGATGCTCACAGAATTGGTTGAATTTGGTCACAAATTAGATGAAAAAATGAAGGCTATGCTAAATGAAATAAGGGGAAATATATGGGGAACCAATAGGGATGGGAAGGAAACTGGTACTCAAATCAACAGTGTGGACCAGAAGGAAGAAAGAAACATTCAACCAGAAAACAATGAAGAAACAAGAATGCAAAAAAAAAAAAAGAGGAGAGGCTGAAGAACCTCCAGGACATCTTTAAGCATTCCAACATCTGAATTATAGGGGTACCAGCAGGAGAAGAGGAAGAGCAACCAATTGAAAACTTATTTGAACAAATAATGGAGGAAAACTTCCTCAATCTGGCAAAGGAAATAGACTTCCAGGAAGTCCAGGAAGCTCAGAGAGTCCCAAAGAAGTTGGACACAAAGAGGAACACACCAAGGCACATCATAATTACATTACCCAAGATGGAAAATAAGGAGAGAATCTTACAAGCAGCAAGAGAAAAGACAATTACCTACAAAGGAGTTTCCATAAGACTGTCAGCTGATTTCTCAAAAAAGACCTTACAGGCAAGAAGGGGCTGGAGAGAAGTATTCCAAGTCAGGAAAGTCAAGGACCTACATCCAAGAATACTCTATCCAGCAAAACTTTCATTTAGAATGGAAGGGCAGATAAAGTGCTTCTCAGATAAGGTCAAGTTCAAGGAGTTCATCATCACCCAGTCTTTATTATATGAAATGTTAAAGGGATTTATATAAGACATGGAGGGCTATCAACAGGGGAGTGGGAGGGAGAGAGAGGGTAAAAAGGCACAGAGAATAAGTATCATAAGGGGTAGGTAGAAAACAGACAGGGGGAGGTTAAGAATAGTATAGGAAATGTAGAAGCCAAAGAACTTATATGTATGACCCAGGGACAAGAACTAAAAGAGAGGAATGTGGGAGGGGGTGTGAGGCAGAGGGTAATAAATGTGGGGGGGGTGGGAGTACGGAATGGGACAACTGTAATAGCATAATCAATAAAATATATTTTTTAAAAAATGAGAAGGCAAACCAGAGACCAAGAGAAAGCATTTGCACGTGTATGTCAGATAAAAGACTGTGGCCAGAGTATTAAAAAACCTTTCAACTGTATATATAACAATACAAATCCAATAAAAATTTTCAAACCAACACTTTACAAACTAATATGTACAAATGCCCTGTAGACAAATAAAAAGATGTTTACCAACAGTGATCATCAGGGTAATACAAATTAAAACCAAAATGATATACAAGTAAAGTTATTTTAAAGTGACCATATCAAGGGCAAAGAAGTAAAGCACCTGAGCTCTTGTACATTCCTGGTCAAATGTAAAATGGTAAAACAATTTGAGTAGTTTCTTAAAAATTCAAACATACATTTGACCATATACTCTAGCCACTCCACTGCTAAATATTTCCCCAGGGGAAAATAGAAGCACATATCCACACAATAACTTTTACATAAATGTTCATAGAAGCTTGTATTTGTAATAGCCAAAATCTGGAAATAACCCAACAGTGCAGTAACCGGTGAATGGATAAACACATTGTGATGTATTGATCCAGTGGACTACTAGTCAGCAATAAGAAGAATGAACTATTTAACCTGCAACAATGTGGATGAATCTCAAAAGCATTAGCTGAGTGGGGGTGGAGGGGAGTCAAAAAATAGTATACTGGTAAAAAAAATTAAAAAGAGTACCCAATATATGATTCTATTTATACAATATTCTATGAAATTTTTAATAATATACTGTGATAGAAAACAGACTGGGGGTTGTCTGGGGTGGGTTGAGAAAGAGGAATGGATTACCAAGAGGCATGAGGAAGCTTTGGGAGTGCTATAAATGCATGTTTTCTTAATTCTGGTGGTGGCTTCACAGGTATAAGTCAGACTCACTCAACTGCACAATTCATATACCTGCAGCTTATTGTATTTCAATTGTTCCTCGATAAAGTTTTTAAAAGGTGGTTGAAGTAAAGCTATATCTCGCGGCAGTTTTACCTCTCCCTGCTGCAAGGCATGAGGACTCCCCTATTGACTGAAACATCCCCAGCCTTGAGCCATTTCTGTGCAGTTGAGAAGCCTCCAAGCCAATGAGTTCTAGAACTTGTCCTCTTGCTCTAGCCCTAGAAAAGATGCCCAAGGGTTAGAGTGCCCACCCAATGAAGCATCTCTCTTATCCCCACTGTGTCTACCTGAGACGTTCTTCTGGCTTTCTGGCTTATATTCTGAGTTTCTAGATAAGACTGGAAATGCAACCCCTCACTTAGCTCTTGTCTGATTTCTCTCTATTCCCAACAGCCAACAGCCACTAACTAAAGTCAAACCTAGCTAATCCTGAAGACAGACGGCGCTGCCACAGCGCGGAACTCCCTCTGCCATACTCAGTTCACCGTATTTATCACCAGGAGAAAAGTGTTTGCCTGGATCAGCCCTGAATTTTCTTTGCATCTCTAGACAGGAATTTGTATTACCAGTTAGTTATTCACCACCTAAGGGATCACCCTATATCCAGGGCTACTTTAGCCTCTTTAAAACTTTTTTCTTTTCCCCACCAGGCCCAACTCATCCAAGACATGAGAAGAGGCACCGAGACAACGTTGAGGGGAAGGGAGGTTATCTCTAATTGCGGGGATACTCTGAACAGGCTGGTATTGCACTCACTAGGCCCTCATTTCTCACTATTTGGAGGCTCTCAAGTACAAATGTTTTCTAAACAGTTGGCTTTGACAATCACTCTAAGCTGTTTCATCACAGCAACAGTGCTGACCTGGACAAGAGCAAGTGCTAAACTATCAACATCCCTGTGGTTTTCAAGCTTAGCTCTCTAATTTGTGTGACTCCTACGAGGAATTTTCTTGATAGGACCCAAGTTTTGTGTTGTTTTCCTACAATGGTGGCATTTACATACAAATTAATGGCCAAGACTGTAATTTACTCTGCTGAGAACTTAGGTGACCTGATAATTAAATTCCTGCACATGCAGAGAAAACATAAAATCAGCATGGTTTTTCTTGCTTTTTCCTCCCAACCCCCGATAGTTCTCCATCACTCCAAAGAATTCTTACAAGCAAATGTGAATCAACATTTTAATTTACAAATGTTCTGATTAGGAAGACCAAAAAAAAAAAAAAAAAAAGCCCATTGCCATGGATACCAAAATGCAGGGCCCAGGATGTGTAACCAAGGCTGAGAAAGATAATGAACAGATCTTGTGGTTAGCAGGTGTTGCTGCTCAATTTCTAGCTGTTCATTCCCTCATCGTCCCATCCTATAGCTGCAAATCATCCTCAAGTCAGTCTTCAAATTCTTGTTTTATCTTGCAATAGACCCCAGCCAAGCTACAGAGGTAATTACTATAAGACAGTTTCAAGTCTCCTCAGCACCAAATCTACAGTAAATATATCCAAATATATCATGAAAACTGAAAAGAAACAGACTGAAATACTCACTTAGCTAAGTAACAGCTTTTCAGAAGAAAAATAAAAGCTGTATTCACCCAAAAAAGTCATATTCAATGGTGGCTTATATACATTAGAATGGCAGCCCCCAGTGATGCCCTGAAAATCAGGAAAATGAATGTAAAATTTTCTAAAAGTTCCATTTTCCCAAAAGGTTTCTGTGCCTCAGGTGCCTGTTATCACACATGCTGACAAGAACAAGCAGGTAATAAGACAAACGAATATTCACAAAGAAATTGCTAATCATGCTTCTTCCCTCAGCTTGTTTTTCTACGAACATGCATACTCACAGCTGTGACTGTTATATGGCTTACATAATCTACTCATATTTTCCACTGGAAAAAATGATTCCTGATTAAAATAAATGCATTAAAATTTCATGGGTTGCCACAAAAAGCACCTCAATTTTCAGGCACTGAACCACCTGAACAAGCCTGGCACTACTGAATTCGATATGTTACCCTAGGTATAATATCCTTTGTTCCATCCATATTCTTAACTATTAGGCAGAGTTTACCTTCTATTATTTTTCTTACTTACATATTCTAAGTGGGTTTATATAGCTGTGCCTCTTCCAACATCTTTAAGGCATCTGCAGTCTTAATTCATTCTTCTCTAGTCTGTCCCCTTGGTGTCTGATATACTATTAGGAAAAAACAAATGCTTCAATAATAAATGAAAAAAAGTAACTTTAAAATTAATACCATGGTGCATTAGTCAGGGTTCTCCAAAGAAACAGAACCAATAGGAGAAAGAAAAAGATAAATATATATATATATATATGGAATTGGTTCACATAATTATGGAGGCTGAGAAATCTCAACATCCGCAGTTGGCAAGCTAGAGACTCAAGAGGGCCACTGCGTAGTTTAAGCCTGACTGAGCGTCTGAGACTGAGAGGAGACTCAATGGTATAATTTCTAGCCGAAGCAGGAAAAGGCTGGTGTTCTAGCTCAAGCAGACAGGCAGGCAGCATTCCCCCTTACTCAGCTTTTTTGTTCTTTTCAGGTCTTCAATTGACTGGGTAAGGCACAGACACATTAGGGAGGGCAATCTGCTTTATTCAGTCTACCGATTCAGATTTCATGCACAGACACTCTTCCAGACACACCCAGAATAATATTTGGCCAACTATCTTGGCACCATGTGGCTCAGTCAGATTGACATGTAAAATTAACTATAACAAATATTTAAAAGCTAAGTGCAAAGCAGGAAGAATACCAACAAGAAGCAGATCACATGAACATTTGAATCCCAGTTCTGACACTTTCCAACTGGGTGAACTTGGATGTTCACTAAACCTGTTTATTCATCTTTAAAAATTGGAAAGGAGGAAGTAAAACTGTCATTGTTTGCAGATGACATGATAGTGTACATAGAAAACCCTATAGACTCCACCAAAAAATCACTCGACTTCATAAGTGAATGTGGCAAAACAGTGGGACCAACAATGAAATATCGGAAACAGAAATTAGGGGAAAAAAAATCCCATTTGCTATAGCAACAAAAAAAATAAAGTACCTAAGAATGACCTAAACAAGAAGGTAAAAGACCTGTACTCAGAAAACTATACAACAGTGAAAAAAGAAATGAAATAAGACACAAATGGCCCTGGCTGGTGTGGCTCAGTGGATTGAGCACTGGCCTGTGAACCAAAGGGTTGCTGGTTCAATTCCCAGTCAGGGCACATGCCTGGGTTGCAGGCCAAGTCAGGCCCCCAGTAGGGGGAGCGTGAGAGGCAACAACACATTGATGTTTCTCTCCTTCTCTTTCTTCCTCCCTTCCCCTCTGTCTAAAATAAATAAATAAAATATTTAAACAAACAAACAAAGAAGATACAAATAAATGGAAGCATATGCCATGTTCCTGGACTGGAAGAATTAACACCACAAAAATGTCCATACTATCCAAAGCAATTTATAGATTCAACGCAATCCCTATTAAAATGCCAATGACATATTTCATGGATATATAACAAATATTTTAAAAATTTATATGGAACCATAAATGAACCCCATATCCTCAGCAATTCTGAGAAAGAAGAACGACGTAGGAGGGATCACAATACCTGATATCAGACTCTATTATAAGGCCACTGTAATCAAAACAGTCTGGTACTGGCATAAAAACAGACACATAGATCAATGGAACAGAAGAGAGAGCCCAGAAAGAAACCCATGTCTCTATGGTCAATTAATATTTGACAAAAGGGAACAGGAGCATAAAATGGAGTAAAAATAGCCTCTTCAACAAATGGTGTTGGGAGATCTGGACAGCTATATGCGAAAAAATGAAACTTAAACCACGACATTACACTACACACAAAAATGAACTCAGGATGGATAAAAGACTTAAATATAAGTCGCAACACCATAAAAGTCCTAGAGGAGAACATAGGCACGAAAATTTCAGATATTCCATTAAGCAATATTTTCACCGATATGTCCCCTAGAGCATGGGACATAAAGAAAAGAATAAACAAATGGGATTACATCAAATTAAAAAGCTTCTGCACACCTAAATAAAATATTAGCAAAATGAAAAGGGCACCAAGCATATGGGAAGACCCTTCTGGAGATGAGCTCACCTTACACACAGAATACACGAGAGGGATTAAACTACCATAAGGTAGGGTGAAAACAATCTAAGAATACTCAGTAATTTCAATCATGCAAGAAAGATTTACAAAAATTAGCCATGTATTAGGCCACAGAGGAAGCTTCAAAAATACAATAAGACCACATTCTAATTTCAAGACAGAAACAAAAGATGTTCTAAAAATTATAAAAATGCTTTTGGAAACCAGAAACCACATTTTTAAATAATTAATGGGCCAAATAAGAAAACCTCATTAATGATAAAATATTTATAACTGAAAAATAATGAACACATCACATGTCATATACTGTGGGATATATTTAAAGTGGTACCTAAAGGAAATTCATGGATTAAGATATATTACAAATTAAAAAGATAAACATGAATGATAAATGTCCCATTTAAGATGTTATCAATCAACAGATTAAATCAAAGCAAAATACTAGAAAAACATTAAAAATATAAAAGCAGATATTAATAAAAATATTAATATGAAGAAAACATTAAAAATGAGATGATAAAAACTGCCTTTTAAAGACAAAACATTGACAAGATTGACTGAGACAAACAATATGTTTATAATTATAGTGGACATTTAAAAAGAGAAAAAAACAAGTTTAACTAATTTTTAAAAGAAAAACTAGAAAACAGACTAAGAGACACTAAATATAAGATATAGAAAAAAATTTTAAAGAGACATATCACCTCAAAATGGTTTTATATGATTCCTTCCAACTTTGAAAGAATAGACAACTGCTCTTTTATGTAAGCTGTTCTAGAAGAAAAAAGTTCCTATATCCTTTTATAAGGTTAACATAAACTAAAGTAAGTTAATTTATATATCAACCTCTTATTATCCTACTTGCAAACATCCTAAACTAAACAACAGTAATCAAAATTTATGATGTATTAAAAACAAATACATCAAGAATAAGAATTTATAGCAGACAGGCACAGAACTTTAAGTATCAGGGCAGTTTCTTAAATGTAATTAACCACATCAATAGATTAAAGGTGAAAAATATAATCATCTCAATAGATTTGGAAAATCATTAAATAAATTTCAACATCCACTCACAATAAGAACTCTTAGCAAACTAGGAATAGAATAAAACTTTCTCAACCAGAAAAAGAAAATCTATTGCACATCATACTCTAAAGTAAACTTGTTTAAAGTGTAGTTGGTACAGGGGAATGTAGACAATAATATTGTGATCAGTTTGCACAGTAATAGATGATTACCAAAATTAGTGGGGTGATCACATTGTAAGGTACCAAAATATTTAATCATTATATTGTACACATGTAACTAATATAACTAATATAATATTGTATATAAAAAGTAAACTTAAGCATACTTTAGAAACAATGAAAGACAAGAATACTTGCTTTCATCACTTCCTTGCAATTTTGTACTTAAGATCTTACGAGTGCTATAAGACAAGAAAAATAAATGAGGAACATGGATTGGAAAACAAGAAATGGAATTCCAAGGGATCTAACTTTCCATGTTTAAAAAAAATCCAAGAAAAGCCAAGGTCAACCTTTAAATTATTAAGAGTTTATCAAGATCTGCCTCTGATCAAGATGGAATAATAAGTACCAAATTTATCTTCGCACATGAACCAACTAAATACTGGACAGAAAAAATTATTCTCAAGATATTGAACATTATACAACAAAAAACAGGGACACCTGTGAGATGAGAAATGAGCAAGTCCTATGATTGCCCAAAGTGACTGCCTGGAGAAAGTTTTGAGGCCATCATTCAGGCAAGGGGAACCCAGGCAAACCTAGCAATCTCCCTGAGTTGGGGAGATGGAGCTAGGAGTCCAGGGAGGCCAAGCCTGTGAGAGCTTACCAAAGTAGTATTAAAGGGGAAAGCTACAGAAAGAACTACACAGATCTGCTGTTTTGAGCACTCAGCTGAATACTAGTGGGTGTGCATGTGAGAAAACTACCATATTTTGACATACATAATGTACACTTTTTGCCCAAATTTTTTAGGGAAAAATAGGGATGCACATTATATATGGTGGTACTAATTCTGCATCTATGTAAATGTTTTTAATTCCTTAATTTATGCTTATGCATTAAAAGTGTAACTCTACAAAGTAATAACAATATCTGTATGCCAAATAATACCCTGGCATACAGTAATTGGTTTTGTTTCTAAATATAAATAAGTAAATACTTGAATTAAAAATTAAAACGAAAGCTCGAAAGATTTTTTTCCTGAAAGTTTAGGCCAAAAACACGGGTGTGCTTTATGCACAGCAAAATATGGTACCTGAAGCCACAGAGAGAACCACTGGAAAAGACTGGAGGTAACAATACCTGGATCTCAGTGTCTGGCTCAACTAGAACAGAAAACCTCATAATTAATAGGGTATCAGCAAAACTACTCAGAAGTGTTTTACTTCTGCAGGGAAGAGCACTTAGAAAAAAGAGCACTTAGAGCACTAGATAAAATAGTACTTTGGTCCTACCTAACAAAGCTTAAACCTAGACTGAAAAGATCAAATTTTTTCCAAGTAACTTAACCATATATTAGAATAAAGCTCAAGAATATTTATATATCCAGAATGCAACAAAATAAAATTGATAGTGTATGACAGCAAATCAAAAATTTCCAGGCATACAGAGAAGCAGGGAAATATTACCAATAATGAGGGAAAAAGTCAATCAATTGAAACTGAGTAAGAAATAACACAGATAATAGAATTTGTATACAAGGACATTAAAACAGTAAATATCATGGTATTCCACGATATTTAGAAGAAATATCTGAAGAAAAGAAAGACTGAACATAATAAACTACACTAAAACTACACTTAAAACTACACTATCTAAAATGAAAAATATGCTGATTAGGATTAATTGCAGACTGAGCAATGCAGAAGAAAACACTAATAATCTTGAAAACGTAGTTATAGAACCTATCCAAAATGAAACCCAGAGAAACATGATCACTGTAAAAACATGAATAGGGCACAGTAAAATCTTTGGGCCACATAAAATATATGTAATTGGGGATGCTGCAGGAGTGAGGGGAACAGAAAAAATATATGAAGAAATCAGGTCCAAACTTTTCCATATTTGATGAAAATGATAAGCCCATCAATTCAAGAAGCTCAACATATCTTAAGCTCAAGAAATATGGTGAAAACTACACCGAGGCACATCAAAATCAAATTGCTGGAAACCAGTCCGAGATAGTCAAGAACAAACCAACAGAGTGAACTTGAACATACACTACAGATTATAGTTAGTAATACAATTGCTTCATTAATTGTAACAAATGTGCCTCACCAGTCTGAGAGATTAATAATAAGAGAAACAGGACAGGAGAAGAGAGTATTTAAGAGCTCCCAGTAACTATGGCCCAATTTTTCTGTAAACCTAAAACGGCTCTAAAAATGGACTATTGATTTTTTTAAGTAGAGAGAAAAAAGATATTTGGAACAAAGAAACATAAATAAGGATGAGAGCAGGGTTCTCATTGTGAAACTCACAGTCAAGAAATATTTTTAAAGTGCTGAAAGAAAAAAAAATTGACAGAATTCTATACCCAGAGAAAATATCTTTCAAAAACAGGCAACATAATGGCTTTGGGGAAAGAACTCACCACCAGTGAAACAAGAAATGTTAAAAAGAAAGCCTTCAAACAGAAGAAAAATGATGCCAGATATAAACTTGCAGCTACACAAAGAAATGAAGAACACCTGAAATTACTATGTGAATAAAAACACAGAAAGACTTAGGTTTTTATTATTTAAATTTCTTTTCAAAGCAGCCCAAGTTTTACATGTGTATTGTACTACACAGATGTTAATTTTGCCTTTCTAGGGTCTTTCTCTGTAAGCAATGATATTTTGATTTTATTTTTACGGAAACCACGCCTCTCCAACTCTCAATCCACAAGGTTGAAGTGAGGTTGATGGCACATTTCTTCGTGTTAAGGTAGGCATACAACCCAAATCTGGCCCTGGACAGCCAGCCTCAGGACTTCGGTAGGAATACTGAAAACTGTTTCCTCTAGTTTATCAACTCTGCAGCTGGGGGTGGTAATTTAGAAGGATATAAGCCTGTATCTACTATTACCTAGAAGATAGACTGCCTGAGAGAGAAGCCAACACAGAAAAAAAGCAGAACTAAGCATTATGGCTTCTTGATACTAACACCCACTGTGAACTGGAGCCAATCATTCCTACATCCATTATGACCCACTGGGCTTTTCACTTATGTGAGCTAATAAACATGTATGTACATGCACACACATGCACATGCAAGCCCCTTCTAAACTGAGTTCCTGTCACTTGCATGTTGAAGGATTCTAATACAGTAGTAAGGTGTAAAGAGCATTATACGTGGAAAACAAAGGGATCTGCATTCTACTTCTGCCTCTGTCAAAACGTAATTATGAAATCTTGGCCAAGGAAATGTATGTACCGTATTTTTTTGGACTATAAGACGCACTTATTTTCCCCCAAATTTGGGAGTATAATGGGGGTGCATCTTATAGTCCGAATGTAGCTTACCTGAGTTCTGTTTACATTTACATTGGTGAAATATTATGTTATTTATGTTATTAAATATTTTACCACATTTTTTGTTTCATAATTTTTTCCCCTGTTTTCCTCCTCTAAAACCCAGGTACATCTTATGGTCCAGTGCATTTTATAGTCCAAAAAATATGGTATATCCTGTATACCACTCTCTCCTATGAATTCCTATAATAAATGCTATCTGCATAATTCATTGAGCTAATATGTATGTATTGCCTTGTGATATGTCTTCTCTCTTGACTATATTTCAATCCTGATTAAGATTTTATTCACTTACATCTTATTTCCCCAATCAGATTATACCTCCTTGATTTCTCCCACACAGCAGATGCTGTTCCCCAACTCAAACACATACAGAGCGCGCCTCATATGAATAAGCTGATCTATGAGGGTCCTCTCTGTTTAAGATAAATTTATGATTTTATAAGAATACTGGGATCCCAAATATCATGACTGCTTTCTGATTCCACAGCATCTCATTCACATTGACCAAGCCACCCCATGTCTTGCCCCAGAAATATCATGAGTCCCCAGAAGCAGAATCTGCCTTCAGTTTAATTCAGCCAAGATAACGTACAGTACCTTCGATACTGACAGTATACTGAAAGCATTGGCTGAACTAAACTGAATTCCATCTAAATTTCCCTTTTTGTCCAGAAATATTTTCCCTTACTGAAGAAGAGCAGAAATGAAGAGCAAAGGATTTCGGATCTCAAGATCTAAGTTTTAGCTCTGGTAAACACATGGTACAATATACAGATGATGTATGATAGAACTGTACACTTGAAACCTATATAATTTTATTAACCAATGACATCCCAATAAATTTTTTTAAAGAAAGAGCTCATACCCCTGGAAGTCACTTAATGTGGGGACCAATGTCCTCAGGGCATGTGAGACCTGCCTTTGTAGCTCAGAGGCCAAGGTATCTAAGAAATGCAATGACTTGTCCCTTGTTGCTCTACAACACAAAGAATGCTTGCTTTTTAGCCTTACTTGACTATCCCCTCACAGGATGCAACACCACTGACAATGCTCCTTACCTGGTCTTCCTTGCAGGACAACGTGGCCTCATGTTTCCCTTTGTCCTCCCTGCTCATCTCTTGGCACCAACGTTCTTTAATGTTCTACTCTGAACCCTTTCATCTGTGCTCTTGCTGTCCCTACAAATCTTGAACCACCCACAATTTCAACTACCATGTCTGCAATGATGACAAGTAGAACTGCTCCCCCACCCCTCTCTCCTGAGCTCTGCAGGAATGCATTCTACAGGTGCCTCTAGCCAGTGTTCTCTACAACCTCTGCCCCATCCTCCTGCACCCATCTATTCCCAATCTATGTGCTGTTACTTTTTACCTTTATTTACATCCTCAAGTCTCTGTGCCCAGAATGACCTCTGCCTGCCTCCAACTCCCATTCCCAATTTTAACTTCATTCCTCAAAATGCTTCTGGCTTCACCTTGTTCAGAATCTATTCTCCCCACTCCCAAAATCACAAGCCCGAGCTTGGGCTTTTTTTCCTTATTCCTGTGACCCCTGCCTTCTGTGCTTACCCCTACTTATGGAAGCACTTACCAAAGTAATTTAAAACTCTTGTTTACTTGCATGTGGCCCTCTCTGGAGAAACAGCTCCTTAAAAGCAGGAGCAGAGTCCCCCTCTCTACATCCTCAGAGCCAAGGCAGCATAGTGTAAGGCCCTCAGCACCTGCTCAATACATACTTATTGAATGAAAATAGTAATTAATAATTAGCACTATCCTAGTAGTGAAAGGAGTTGGAACCCCCAAAGCATCTAATAGGGAAAAGCACCTATCACCATAATCAGGCATAGAGTGGGTGTGTAACACAGATGTGTTAAATGACCCAATTACATATTTCATTAGCATTTATATGACTCTTCATCTTGTTTTTCAGATACACACAGATTAAATGAGCTTTTGTGGTCTGGACTTCAGCCCCAACTCTTATAGGAAAATGCCTTTCAAGTTCCAAATAGCTTACCAAGCAGCCCTTGGGACACACCCATTGGTAAACAGGGACTGGGTATACAACAGTGAAACATCATTTATTAAATTTAGCTTTTATTAATCTTTTTTTGCTAAACCTGTAAATGGATAGCTACCTTACTGTTTAATGCAATTACAAATACGCTCCCTCATTATTTTCTTTAAGTGGTCTATCCTTCCTCTCTTTATCTGCATGAGTTTTTTTCTCTTAATTAAATGGATTCAACATCGTTAAGAGTTTATAATACAATAAAGAGATGAACAGATCATCTGAACAAATAATTAGGAAAAGGTAAAAAAATCAAAGCAGTATAAAGCACAGATAGAAACAATTCACATTTTTATTTATTTTTAAATATATTTTATTGATTATGCTATTACAGTTATCAAAACTTTTCCCCCTTTGTCCCCCACCAGCCAATACCTCCATTCCAAAATGGCTTCTCCATTTCCTATGCTATTCTTAACACCCCTGTTTATTTTGTACTTACCAATTATGCTTCTTAATCCCTGCACCTTTTCCCCAATTCTCCTCCTTCCTCCTCCCCACTGATAACCTTCTAGATGATGTCCATATCTATGATTCTGTTCCTATTTTGGTTGTTTGTTTAGTTTCTATTTTTAGGTTCAATAGTTTATAGTTGTGATTTTGTTGCCATTTTAATGTTTACAGTTTTGATCTTCTTTTTCTTAAATAAGTCCCTTTAACATTTCATGTAAAAATGGCTTGGTGATGATGAACTCCTTTAGCCTTACCTTGTCTGGGAAACACTTTATCTGCCCTTCCATTCTAAATGATAGCTTCGCTGGATAGAGTAATCTAGGTTGTAGATCCTTGTTTTTCATCATTTTGAATACTCCTTGCCGGTCCCTTCTAGCCTGCAAAGTTTCTTTTTAAAAAATCAGCTGACAGTCTTATGGGAACTCCTTTGTGGGTAACTTTCTTCTCTTGCTGCTTTTAAGATTCTCTCTTTATCTTTAACTTTTGGCATTTTAATTATGATGTGTCTTGATGTGGTCCTCTTTGGGTCCAACTTGTTTGGGATTCTCTGTGCTCCCTGGACTTGTGTGTCTATTTCCTTCACCAAATTGGGGAAGTTTAATTATTTCTTCAAATAAGTTTTCAACTTCTTTCTCTTCCTCTTCTTCTGACATCCCTGATTCAGATATTGGTACATTTGGAGATGTCCTAGAGGCCCCTTAACTATTCTCATGTTTGTTTGTTTTTTAATTCTTTTTTCTTCTCATTGTTCTGCTTAATTGCTTATTTCTTCCTTATGTTCCAAAACATTGATTGGAGTGCCAGCTTCACCCCTCCACTGTTGGTTCCCTGTAGATTTTTCCTTACTTCACTCAGTGTAACCTTCATTTATTCCTGGGTCTTTTTTATGTTGATGCCATATTCAATGAGTTCTTTGAGCATCCTGATCACCAGTGTTTTGAACTCTGCATCTGATAGGTTGGCTATCTCTGTTTCGCTTAGTTTTGCAAACCCCATTTTTTTTTTCAGGGGTTCTGTTCTGTTCTTTCATTTGGGCCATATTTCTTTGTCTCCTCAATTTGACAGCCTCCCTGTGTTTGTTTCTGTGTATTAGGTAGAGCTGTTTGACTCTCCGTCTTAGTAGTGTGGCCTATTGTAGAAAAGACACCTGTAAATTGTGAGGGGCAGAGCCTTAGGTAATCTCCACAGTGGGGCAATCCGCTTCACCACTTTGTGGCTCTGTGTAGGGGGAGGGCTTGGAGAGGGATAATGCCGCCGCCTGGCTTCTGGAGGTTTGCCAAGCACTTGCCCTGTTTCCAGTCACTTTACTTACTCCCTGTAAGCAGCTGTTGCCCTGGTGCTGAATCCCAGAGGGGGTGGGTCCTTTACATGGAGTCTCCTGAAAATTGGTGGTTTCTTCTGCTGCCCCAACCCCACTGGTTTTTACAGCTAGAAGTTATGGTGATTTATCTTCCTGATACTGGAACCCTGGACTGGGCTGTGCAGTCTGGTCTGGGGCTGGGACTGCTCACTCCCATGGCAGTCCTCCCAATTTTTATCCACTACATGTGAATGTGGGACTGCCCGTTCCACCACCACTGCCTCTTCATGCCACGCTGAGCCTCCGTGCCTCTCTGTCCCTCTCCACATCTCCATCCCTCCTACACATCTGGATGAATGTGGCTTCTTTAAATCCTTGGTTGTCAGACTTCCATACCACTCAATTTTCTGAGTTCTCGGTGTTGTTTTCAGGTCTAGTTGTAATTTTCTTCTGTAGTTGTGCAAGGGGGCAAAGTACACCTCCTTCTTGATTGGAAGTACAGCTCATATTTTTAAAAGTAATATGCTAAACAACTGGCTTATGTGCCTTTGGAAGCACTTCATGCTGAGTTCTGGATCTGTCAGAAAGGCCTCAAGACAAACTAAGAAACCTATGGCCTACAAGTACAATGTTCAACCAACTCCACCCTTCACAGTAAAACTTTTGTCATTTTCTGGAAAATGATTGTTTAGAACAGTTTTCTTTTAAGGGTTGGAGGGTTGGACTGAGAATGGGCTTTTCAAAATAGCTTTATTGAGATACAATTCACACGACATACAATTCACCAATTTTAAGTGTACAGTTCAATGGTTTACAGAACTATGCGGCCACAATTCTAGAATATTCTCATCATCTCAAAAAGAAACTTTGTATCTCTTACCTATCATCCCCTCCCCTCAATCACTGCATCCCCCTCAGCCCTAGGCAGCCATTCATCTACTTTCTGTCTCTGCAAATTGGCCTACTCTCAACATTTCACATAAGAGGAGTCCTACAACACATGGTCTTTTGTGACTCAGTTCTTTCACTTAGCATAATGGTTTCAAGGTTCACCCACACTGTAATATGAAGCAGTACTTAATTCCTTCTTACGGCTGTGTAATATTCCACTGTATGGATATAACATATTTATTCACTGACTCATCAATTGATGGACATTTGAGTTGTTTTAACTTTTTAGCTATTATGAATAAGACTGATATGAACATTGATGCACAAGTTTTTGTGCGGACATGTTTTCATTTCTCTTGGATACATATTTAGCAGTGGAATTGCTGGGTTATACAACAACTCCATGTTACCAAAGAGGCTGCACCATTTTAACCAGCAGTGTTATGAAGTTTTCAATTTTTCTACATTCTCATCAACACTTGTTATTACCTTTTTTATTATAGCCATCCTAGTGAGGGTGAGGTGCTATCTTATTGTGGTTTTAATTTGCATTTCCCTGATGATTAACAATGCTGAACATCTTTTCATGTGCTTTTTGGCCATTTGTATATCTTCTTTGGGAAAACGTCTATTCAAGTCCTTTTACCATTTTTTAATTGGGTTGTTGCCTTTTAATTAGTGAGTTGTGAGAGTTATTTATATTGAATATATTCTAGATATAAGTCCCTTATGGGTTATACTATTTGCAAGTACTATCTCCCATTATTCAGGTTGTCTTTTCATTTTGTTGGTGGTATCATTTGTAGCACAAAAGAGTTAAATTTTTATGAAAACCAATTTATCTAGTTCCTTCTTGTGTGTGTATGTTTGTCACTGATGCTTTTAGTGTCCCATCTAATAAGACTTTGGCCAAACCAAAGTCATAAAGATTTATTCCCAGGTGCATTTCTGAAAGTTTTATAGTTTTAGCTTTTACAGTTATACCTGTGATCCATTTTAAGTTAATTTTTGTGTATGCTATAAGAAGGTCTTGTTTTTTCATTGGATTGTATTTACGTATTTATAAATGATAGCATATCTCTACACCTTTTGTTTAACTACATGTTACTAACCTGCTCCTTCTCCTCTCCAGCTTGCTCATGCATTCATATAATCTCTCCTCACAATGGTTCATGAACTTCTTCTCAAGTGATTCAGTTGATATATGATGGTTAAATTTCTTTCATAATATACGTCCCTGCTTGGAAAACAAAAAAGTGAGGCAAGCTATGCCAGTTTCTATTCTTTGGGCATTGAGGTATAGAAGGAGGGATATCCCTGATCTAATGACTGAAGTTTGTACTTAACATATATATTTGTCATATTGTCCAACATTTTACTTCCACTTTTAACCCTCAGAAGGGAAAAAAGTTCAGCTTATTTCATTAATAACTAACCCTGAAGATACATGTTTATCCTCAGTTTTATAAAGTGTCTATAGTACCTACTTTTCAATTGTCCTGTGGTTTGGGGGATTTACTTTGCCTTTATATTTTAAAATCAAATTAAATATTTAGCCTTCTAAACTTTTGAGACATTATATTTTCCTTGAGTTTATTAGTCTAACTTAATCAGAGATACTTTCAATTTCATAAAATATCTCTCAAAGGTTACTGATACTGTAATTTATGATCTAGTGTTAGATTTACATTTAATAGTTGGTATATTTCTAACGGTACAGAATTCAAAATAAACCAGATCAAAGGGGCACACCTGAAATAATTATAGATAAAAATTTCATCCACTAGGGTTCCCTTTTCTCCACATCCTCTCCAGAACTTGTTGTTTGTTGATTTGTTTATGATGGCCATTCTGACTGATGTGAAGTGGTATCTCACTATGGTTTTAATTTGCATCTTTCTGATGGCTAGTGATGCTGAGCATGTCTGTTCAGGTCCTTTGCCCATTTTTTAATTGGGTTGTTTGTCTTCCTAGAGTGAAGTCATGTGAGTTATTTACATATTTTAGAGACCAAACCCTTGTCTGAGGTATCACTGGCAAATATATTTTCCATATAGTTGGTTCCCTTTTCATTTTAATGCTGTTTTCTTTAGCCACACAGAAGCTTTTTATTTTGATGAGGTCCACTTGTTTATTCTTTCCTTTATATCCCTTGCTCTAGTGAACATATCAGTGAAAATATTGCTGAGTGGAATATCTGAGATTTTCCTGCCTATGTTTTCCTCTGTGACTTTTATCATGTCACAATTTATATTTAAGTCTTTTATCCACCTTGAATTTATTTTTGTGTATGGTGTAAACCTGGTGATCGAGTTTCATCTTTTTTCACGTAACTGTCCAGATCTCCCAACACCATTTGTTGAAGAGGCTATTTTTACTCCATTTTATGCACTGTTGGTGGGAATACAGACTGGTGCAGCCACTGTG